>MJUU01037559.1:13301-34465 GCA_002080025.1 Modiolus philippinarum
TAGTGGTATATCATTTTCTCTTATACTAAGCATTTCTTAACCATCCATTTTCAAACTTATATATGGGAAGTGTAACAGTGTTTTTATTTCGCTACAAACATTCTTGCCGGAATACATGAACTACCGTTGAATATTTAAGCCGGAATCAAAATACGTATCCTATGTTAGTGTATCACCAAGCACTTGGAATAGCCCACACAAGTTCCCGTTACTTCTGACAGAGACATATAAAATTTTATATGTCTCTGCTTCTGATAAGACTGACACGTTGTCAAGTAACATGATTTTTACAGAAATGGGGTCAAAAAGTCAATTTATTAACCCGAATACACAAATTCAATCGGGGACTAGTTACATGCATATTAAGTTTTAGCTTCAATAGACAGAAGAAGATCCAAGAAAGTACGATAAAATGCGTCTGTTTGTTCCTTGCATAGTTTTTTCATATCCTCTTTATTCCGTTACTAGAGATGAAATATTAATTTGATTTTATACATTTGTAAAAGTACCCGGATAAAAATGTCAAGTTGGGAATTCTTTTAAATTTATTTCTAATGCTCGTTTGATCCCCCAAAGCTGTTACCAGTCTGTTATTGTGCAAGACTTTTTTGTGTAATGTAAGTAAGCCGACAGCTCTGCGCTAGAGAGAGTCGGACACGTGTGTATATTGAGACAACAGTGAAATATACACAGACAGAATGTTTTACGACTGTGTTACAATCCCGGGGTTACAATATACAATCACCTTCTGCAGGTAATCATTGTACACTGGCAAATAAACTTCTCACAAAACAGAAGTAAATGGCATATAAATGATAGATAAACTTATTTAAAAAAAAAATCAGTAATCCGGCACTGTAAAGTACATAATATATACTGAATGTAAAATATTTCCATTATAAATTATTCTGGGCATATGTACAGTATATACAAAGAATTTTTTAATCGGAAAATAACATTGAGATGTAAAAGGCTTCATATCTAGAAATAAAAATAGTAAAAAAAATAACAATAATAAATAAATAAATTAGTAAATAAATAATATGAAAAAGTAAACAAAAATGAAAAAAATAATGAATTAATAAAACGTTTTACTGAAATGAATAATACACGTAAAATAAACGATTAGTTTTCATATATAATGAATATAAGTTAAGACGGTATTACATTTTTCCTTTTGTTTATTAAAAATTCTATTTTTAATAAATAATCATTGATAGTACAACTCTAGCAATCTTTATGATCCTTGATCGCAAGGATTGTGATCCTTGATCGCAAGGTTTGTGATCCTCGATCGCAACGGCTGTGATCCTTGATCGCAACGCTTGTGATCCTTAAATTGTATCTCCTGCGATCATAGATAACAATCCTTGCGATCAATGATGACAATCCTTGCAATCAATGATCACAACACCTGCGATCAAGGATCACAACACTGGCGATCAATGATCGCAAACCTTGTGATCATGCGGTCATTGATCGCATTCCTGGATTGCAATCAATGATCATAACTTTTTTCTGTGATCCTTTTGTGATCCCTTAGTGATCCTTTTGCAGTCAAATTGCCAGGTTGAATATTACTGGTACTGTATCAACAAACTTGTTTTCGTCTTGATATAGCTGAAATATTGCTGAGTAGACGTTAAACAATATTCAATCAATCATTGTTGAAGGCCTCATTGTGACTTCAAGATGAAGAACAACAATAAAAGCGTTGTTCCTTTGCTTGTTTTTTACCATGTATTTGTAGAGACTTTGTCTCATGTGCATTTACTCCATATCCTTTTATTCACCAAACAGATAGATAATTACATACTATTAGTAATTCGTTTTGCAAGTATGGATTTCTCTGCTTGTATTGCATCGAGTGCGATAGCACAAGATGCAATCCGAGCTGAGAAATCCATCCGAGTGAAACAAATTACTAATACCGTTTTTATCGCTAATTCCCTTATTGATATATACCACATATGTGTTTCTTTTTTCATGGAAATATTTTTTTTAAGTTTAGATATTATTTTTTGGTTTAATATTATTACGCTGTTGCTAACGTTCCATAGAGATTGACGATAATATGTTCGCATCAGCGCAGTGCAGTGATAACAGAATTATCGTCGCCGTCGAACAATTAAAAATTAAGCAAATTAGCGATTATAGATAGACAATTTTGGTCGATATAATCATTCTACGAGGTAAGCCATTCACCAGGCAGCATTGCTTCTGCTACCGCTTAATATTTGATCCAAGTGTGTTTGTAAAATTTGTGTATAAATTTTGAAATTTCAGTAAATAATTTATTGCATGGGGTTAAAAGCTGCTTGTATTTATGGATTACAGATAGCAAAAAGGACGAGCCCAGAGGCAGATGCAAGATTCTGGTGCGAGGCAGGTCTGGACAAAGATGTTTTAGAAAAAAGATTTATATCAGATTATAAGGGTTTGTATTTGAACTAACGCAGCTATTATATATTTATGCATTTGGCCTTTATTTGGTTTAACAAAGATTCATTAACAAATTCTACATCATTATTACATCATATGCTTATATTTTTTTCTCGACGAAAGATTAAAGATAAACAAAACAGAACAAAAACAAAAAACAAAAAAAAGAAACAAGACATCCCCCAAAAGGACAAAGTTGAGGCGGAAACCGGAAGAAAAAGAATTGTTACCAGATTTCCAATTACAAGCAAAAGCTGATGTCGCCAATTCGATGATCTCATCTTGTTCGCAGTGTCAAAATCTACCTTGAAATCTATTTTCATTGAAATCGGAAACAATTGAAATATTGACGTAAAATGGCGGTCATTTGAATTTTTGTTAACCGTCATGCACAGTGTATACAAGTCCTAACCCATGGTCCGAAAGTGTTGGACCCAATAAAATAAATAAAGATCTCAATGGTGTTAACATTTTCTCTTATGTAGTTAATCATCTATCTTTTATCGTTTTGGATAATTTACTTAAAAATTTGGCTGTGACCTTTAATTCTGACCTTAATGACCTTTGACTCAAATTGAAGGTCTCTTCTTACTGAACAATTTGATATGTAACTTGACTATACTATCTGTAACGGTTTAAAAGTTATTCGCTAAAACCATTTACTGAAATGTGTCATGGGCTTTAACTCAAAAATGGTTAGTCGCAAAGTTTTAATGTAAATGTATAACAGTGAATGTAAATCTCAATGAGAGGAGTATGTTTCCAACATAATGTTTTCAGAAATTTTTATCGTTTTCGAGATATTCGGAAAACAAAAAAATTGAATGGCGACCATTTTGAAAATGACGCATGAAAGAAAAGATTTGACCTCAGATTTGTAATTAGGACCGTGAAGGCTAGCTGGAAACCAAATTTGGTGGAAATCCGATAACTTTGAAAAATTTGCATATTTAGGGGAAATCGCGTAACCGGGGTCGCGACCCATTATTTTTTCTTCTTTTTTTGCACGAAAAATCATTTTTAGGATAAATGCAACATTTACCCCCATTCAGAATTTTTATCTCGGTTACGGTTTTGGAGGAGATCTTCACACATGATAAACTGTGTTTAAGAAGATAACTCCATTACTGAAAACAGATTTTGTTCGCAGGGTGAGTTTTGAGGTCCCACTCTAGAACCGAACTATCACTCTAAGTTTGATTACAAGATGTCGCGTAGTTTTTTGTCATCGGAGTTACGGATGAAAAAGAATAATAATAAAAATCCGAAGAATAACAATAAGGTTTTTCACTGTGGTGAAAGACCTTAATAAGACCTTAATGAATAATAGAGAAACGGACAAAAAACAATATGTCGTCCCGACTACGTCTGGGGCGACTTAATAATAAGAAGCGCAACAAAAATAATAAGACTCCCAACTTCGTTTGGGAGACTTAATAAAAGAAACGGAAGAAAAATAATATGTCGTCCCGACTACGTCTTGGGAAACTTAATAAAATACGTAACAAAAACAATAGGTATCCCTAAGTGTTCTTCGTTTGGGAGACTTAATAAGAAACGCAACAAAAACAATAAATGGAAACTTCATAAGAAACTCAACAAGTCTCCAAACTCGCAACAAAAGAAAAAGTCTCACAATATGGCGGCTGTAAATTGAACTCTGTCGTAAATCAATTTTATATCAGTAAAGTTGATAGGTAGTTTCAATGAACTAAGAATAAGCTTGCCCTTTTAAAATGTTTAATTTATTCATTAGTTATTTAATTTAAAGGCAGTGGAATCTTTGCGAGAAAAGATGTTTTAAAGGGAGAATTCCTACTTGAATACGTTGGTGAAAATATCACAATTCAAGAAGCAGAAGAGCGAAATAAAAAATACAGAAGGAAACAAAGAAGATAAAACCCCAGATGTTTCACGTACTATTACAAATACGACGGGAAAACAAGATGGTATGATATTTTCATAATGGTAAAGTAAAAGTTATGCTCCGACGGAGCTGGAACACTAAAGCCATGCCCGGCACCTGAATCGGTTTTCAGGGGCTTCGGCTACAGAGCTGCCGGGCGCGTCCCCAGGCGGTGGATAGGGGAAAGCCCTGTCTATGCGGGGTAGTCAGGTCATAATACGGAAAGCCTGAACCATTGTAGCCAAACTGTGTGGAGAAACGCCACGCTCCATGCAGTATAAAGACCCCTTCTATATTTCTCTAAAGAGAGCAGACGCACTGGGTGTCGTATGGAAGGCGGAATTTCCTGCCCCTACCCATTTCTCCAATTTTCCAGTGGCAGTCAAAAGTCGTTGCCCAGGTTGTCCCTTCCACCTTTATTTCTTTCTTCTGATACTTTCAATTTTTTGAATTGATTAACTTGTTCTCGTCCTGATATAGCTGAAATATTGCTCATTGGACGTTAAACTCTAACTACTCAATCAATCACTAAAGCCATGAAAAGTACTCATGGCAAGACTTCGTTATCATCAAAAGTAAATCAAACGAAATGAAAAATAACCAATTTATATAGGGAATCCATTAAGTCCGAACAGAAAGTATTGATTTAATGTTTTATTATCATACGAATTGTCTTCTTACCTTCCAGTTTTTGCCTTCTTCATGAAAAACATGCAAATGTAAAATAGACAAGTTATATCTGATTGAAAAAAAAGTCAACTATTTCCCTAAATAAGATTTTGTTTGCCACAATATTATATATAATTTACATATATACACACACACACACACAAATCATTATCAATCACTGTTGTTAATTCCTGTTAATTTTTGCTGCCCCTTAGGCGCGTCTTAATTGAAAAATAAGGTATTTGTTTGTTTGTCTGTTATATATACTAAACATCAAAAGAAAGGCACCACCACAGTGTATTTCTTTGTATCTCATAACAAATTAACAGCAAATATCTCTTCAAAAAATTGTTAGAACATGTTTGAAATTTTGACACATTATTCCTGTAAATATGCTAACAAAATTCTGAAAAATGAAAAAAAAAAGATTTCTTGGTATTAATTTCTAAAAAAAAAAAAACAAAACAAAACAAAATTTATTTTACAAAATACAGAAAAGACACAAAACAATAAGAATTCAACTCTTGTTGCTCTAAACTGTAAGACATAGACAGGAATAACTGCTTTGGTAACTCTTGACGAAAACTTGGCAGCAAAGCCATTTTTGGACTTTTTCTTCGTTCACTTTCTATGCAAATTTTTGCCGCTGGTTCATAATGAAATTTGCTTTGACAAAAAATGGCGTTTTTGTTTTAGACCTTTAACATTTAATAAAAATACACGAGGAATTAAAAAGTGTAAATATTACAGAAGCTGAGCAGCATTAAAAATGTGGTGAATTTCTTCTGATGTTCCAATAGGTTTAACTTTATAAAGGGTCGGATTTCATTCCAATTTAGATACTTTTTTAAAAGAAAACCATTATGTGAAATTTGTTAAAAAATGTGATATCACATTCAAACATGTTGTATTCATGCATAGTTCTCGGTTTGAAGAAAGGATACCATCAATAAATCCATTAGAACTGAAAATTGAACAACAAACACATTTTCCCTTTCTTTTTACATAAATCTCAAATTTGACCCCATTTGGTTTTTCAACAACAAAGCTTTATGATAAAAAAAAGAGATTTTGATTAAGGAGGATCACTCCTGATGTTGTTTATGTCAAGGATTTGTTTGCCATGTCAAGATCTATATACCCTGCAATTTTAAAGGTAATTTGGAAACCCATGTAGGAGTTATTGCCCTTTATTCATCAACATTTTTTAACTTATTTTTTGATATTTTCATCAACTTTGTTAAGTGTAATTTGATGAAATGTTTTCCATGTCAAGATCTATCTATGCTGAAATTTAAAAGGAAACGCAGAAACCCTTAAAAGAATAATTGCCCTTTGTCCATCAAAATTTTTCAATTTTTACAATTTTCGCCTTGTTTTCAAAACTAAACAAGAAGGAGGTCAAGTGTTAATAATGAAATATTTGCCATGTCAAGATCTACCCACGCTGCTATTTTGAAGGAACTGCAGAAACCCATGTAGGAGGTCTAGCTACCCTTTGTCAATCAAAAGTTTTCATTTTTTACAATTTAATTAATATTTTCTACTAAGTCAGAGATGAAAGGAACACTATTCAAGTTGAAATAATGTGTGCTACAAAACAATGAATTCTTCCAAAGAAATACTGTACATTTATTAATTACAAATCTGCATGTCCAAAAATCTAACTTATTTTTTCAATTGTCAAATTATTTAATACAGTACTATACATATTTATCACTTTTCAAAATATTGCACACTCAAACCTCTTGCTCCAAATTTGCATTCTAATGCATTATGCAGGAAGTATACCAATGAGCATGCCTAAACACTTTAACATTGTTTAATGAATTGAAAAGAAATCAAAAATGACATAAATTACAAACATATCAAAAAATTAAACCTACAAAGTCAAATAAATGGTAAGCAAATCGAGGGAAAAAAAACACAGTAATAAATATTAACAACTGAATCAATTTTGAGAAATAAATTGTTATCAAATCAGAACACCATATTTAGAAAATTTTGATTTGTTTTTTTATTTATTAAATGAATTGTAAAGAAATTGAGTGACCACATTACAAATATACAATTTGAAAGCAATTTGCTTGTGATTTGTAAACAATTTATTTAAAAAAAAATGACTTAGGTTCAAGACGGTCCCTAGCACTGTTTTGAACCAATCGTTAATTGTAAGTGTAAATGTAAAATTGAAAACGTATTTACATTGTTACTTGCATGGTTGAAAATATGACATAAAAGGCAGTGACTTGGGAATCCTGATTTAAATTTACCTTTTTTATAATAAGCAACCAACCATTACATGGACCCATATGGCAGCAAAAAGAATAGGAGTTGAGAAGCTTATGTTGCAAATTCTTAGAAACAAGGGGCCTTTAAACATATTAAAGAAAATCTGACAATGGAATTAATTTGTTTACATGTGACATGAAACTCAATAGTATCCTTTAATTTTTTAGCATTGAATCCAAGGCTTATGGCAATGTCGGAAAAGAGCAAAGAAAAATACACTCAGGTAATTCAAGTATGTAACAAACAAAATTGTTCAAATGAAATTGGGAGGAGGCAGTTTACTTTTAAAAGTATAATACTGTATTTGATTTTATTTTTGTACTAAAAAAAGCTTGATTGCACTTTCATAGAGCTCTGTATAAAGGAGTTAGTCAAAAACTATTGTGAGAAAACATATCAAAACTCTGGTGTAAATTACTTTTGGAGTGTAAAAAATTCTATTGAAGTTTTAGATAAATTACAATCTATAGATAGACCAGTTTCATCTTTTGACAGTTATGATTTTTCTACACTTTATACAACCCTTCCGCATAATTTGATTAAATCTAAATTGGGTGAACTTATTAAATGGTCTTTTAAATTTTCGGGTCTTCAGTTTATTTGCTGCAACAAAACGCAAGGATTCTTCTCCAATATCTCTTACAACAATTATTGCTCCTGGACATGTGACAAAATGATTAAGGCACTGAATCTCTTGCTAGACAACATTTATGTTCGTTTCGGCACCATTGTTTATCATCAGGTCATTGGAATTCCCATGGGTACTAATTGTGCACCTCTCATTGCAGACCTTTTTCTGTTCTGTTACAAACGGGAGTTCATGAAAAAACTACAAAATGGAACTGTACCAAATAGTGATAAACTTGTTTCTATTTCCAATGATAATAGCAGGTATATTGACGATATCCTTACTATTGACAATCCCCAGTTCTTGGCTTATGTTGACACCATTTACCCACAACAACTGAAACTAAATAAGGCAAACAATGTTTCTAAATACTGCCCTTTTCTGGATCTAAGTATCACCATTGACTCTGGTAAAATAAAAACTAAAGTTTATGATAAAAGGGATGATTTTGATTTTACAATTACTAATTTCCCCTTTCTTGACGGCGACGTTCCCCTAGCTCCATCCTACGGGGTGTATATATCCCAACTTGTACGATTCGCTCGCATTTGTTCCACCCTTGATGATTTTAATGAGCGTAACCTTACTCTCACATCCAAACTTTTACAACAAGGTTACAGATTTCATAAATTATTAAAAACTTTTAAGAAGTTTTACAGAAGATATAAACATTTGATATCTAGATATGACGTGACTCGGAATCAGCTAATAACAAAGGGCATTTCTCATCCTCGATTTTATGGAAATGTTGTTAAAAAATGTCAAAAACTGATTAATAATCCAGAAAATCTGGGACGTAACTTACATTCTTTACGTAATAGTGGATATCGACGAGATATTCTGAACAAATCCGTTAAATTGGCTTTGGATTCCAGTGACCTGAAGACTTTACATATATACTGGCCTCTCACTGATACTGCCGATGTCTGCTGAAATACATGAAGACTCTTAACCAAACCCTTCGGGAAGTTTTGAGTTTGATTTTTCTTCCGTAGTAAGACAGTGTTTTACCAGCAGACTAGATTCTTTGAGCTAGCCGGCAGTTTAGCGGCGAGCATTGACCCTTCTTTCAAAATTACGTTTTGTCTTATGCTTTTTCTGTTCCAAGATAATGGTCATTGAGTTATTAGTCTACCTGTATTGGGTTTTATTCGCGTGTTTATGATACTATAGGGAAACGGGATAGAGAAAGGGGAGGTTTGGGTACCCATAGACCGGTTTAACCCTACCACTGGCTTTTGCTGGTGCCGGTGCCGGGTTCGGCTGTCCCGAGTTCCTATCGTTGTTTATGTTTGTCTCTTGTTTTCATTATTGTTTTTCTGGTGCAGTTTGCTTGTAAATTGTGGCATGTGATTGTAGTTCCTGGCCATTGTAGGTGTTTGCTGTTTTCCTGTTTTTGTACTGTTAATGATGCTTTGAAGTATATGTGAATCACTCAGGTCGTCCATGTTCTTGTCAGCGCAACTCCTCCTGAACGGCTCAAAGGATTTTGATGAAACTTTACACAGTTGAAGTACACCACCTGAAGATGTGCATGAAGGAAATATTGTTGCTGTCCAAAACTTAGAAGGGGAGGTAATTTGACTTTCTCTCCAAAAAGGGGGAAGGCGGTCCATGTTCAAACTTCTTTGTCAGCAACTGCTAAGTGGCTGAAAGGATTTTGGTGAAAATTTACACAGTTGCAGTACACCATCTGAAGAAGTGCATGAAGGAATTTGGTTGCTGCCTGATATTTGGAACTGGAGATAATTTGACGTTATCAAAACAAAAGGGCGGAATGGCCCATGTTCTTTTTGAGTGCATTTCTTCCTCAACCTCTTATTGGATTTTGATCAAATGTAAAGATAAATCTAGAAACAGAAATACACACTTTGGTATTTATTCCTAACGTACATTGTACACTTGGCCACGACATAGGCTTGCTTACACGGCATTTTGTATGCATACTCTGTACACTCTGATTTCAAAATGCATGCATTTTTACTTGATTTCCTGCATAAAATATGCAAATATGCAGTTTATCTGGAGCCCTGTAAGAATTAAAAAAAGTTTCATTTTGTGGGCATTGGCTCCTTTGATTCCTTATATATCTCAGAAACAATAAAGACCTACAGTACATAAAAATAGATGACCAACTTGTGAAAATGGATTTCCATATACCAGTAAAGGAAAAAAATAAAATTGGATAGAATCTAACTATGTAAAAATAGTAAAAGTACCATTTACACTTTTTTTACCTGGTTTACAGACATGGAAATAGACTGGTGGAACCTAGGTCAAAGCCATAAAAATGCACATTTGCATGTCATATAAAGCAAGCTTTATATCAAACGTCACATAAAAGGTCTGAGATATTGTAAGTTTCTTTGTATACAAGAATTGATTAAGGCAGATTTACTAAGGGACAAACTGGTTATAATTGTATCTTGATGGCAGGCCTTAAAAAGTTGTCAACTATTGACAGTTAACTAGAGTGTACTTATCATGTTTTAATTATTTCACAGGGTCAAAGGAAAACTTCAACGATAAAAACACTTATTGCTGGATGGCAACACTATAGCTATTCTCAGGGCAAATACATCCTGCAGAAAAATACCACCCAACAAAGAAATGTTGGTCCAAGACCAGTACAGATGAGTAGATCTTTAACCATGCCGCAGGTATTGGAAGAGATGAAACAGACTTTTTTTCCCTTCTGGAAGAAACAGTAAAGGGAAAATATCTGCAATGGAATATTTTCTAGGAAATTATAAAGGAGAATCTGTTAACTTTCAAGAAGTCAACCAGTATGGAAAGGACAAACCTCATATATACTTATTCACAAAACTGAAGGTACTTTATTACACATCCCATTTTGATGGCTGTGACTTTAAACACCTGCCATTTTTACCTGGCCTCAAAGGTCATTTGAGCTTTTGCCATCACTTTGCATCAATCATCTGCTGGTAAACTTATAACATTTTAACTATCTGAAACTGCTGAACAGATATTAACCAAACTTCACAGAAATGATGTATGGAACTCCAAAGGTCCTTCACTAAGAGTGCTGAAATTTTTCCGATTCTTCAAAAAACATGGCCGTCAGGGCAATGCATAGTTTAACATTGGACCCTATGGGAAAATCACCTTTTGACTATCTCCTCTAAAACTGCTGTTCTGATTTTTACCAAACTTTATACAGGAATTATATATGGAAGGTCCTTCTGACACTTAGATTGGCGAACTTTTTTTGATCCGTCAAACAACATGTGTGCCAGGGTGTAACATTATTAAGTTTAACCTAGGACCCTATCAGAAAAATCCCAACTGTTCCAATTTTAACCAAACTTTACAGAAATTATGTATGGAAGGTCCTTCTAACACTTAAATTGCCGAATTTTTTTTGATCTGTCAAAAAACATGGACCCAGGGCGCAACAATTAGTTTAACATTGGACCCTATGGGAAAATCACATTTTGACTGTCCTCTCTGAAATCACTAAACAGATTTTAACAAAACTTTACAGGAGTTATGTATGGAAGGTACTACACTTAGATTGCCATTTTTTTTATCCATCGAAAAGACCTGGCCGCCAGGGCGTATTATAGTTTAACATTGGACCCTATGGGAAAATTACATTTTGACTATCTAAAATTGAACCAATCTTTACAGGAATGATGTATGGAGGTCCTACACTTAGATTGCTGAAATATTTGATTTCTTAACCGTCAGATAACCATAGCCGTCAGGGCTTAATATAGTTTAACATTGGACCCTATGGGAAAATCACATTTGACTATCTTCTCTGAAACTGTTGAACCAGTTTTAACCATACTTTACAGGAACATTAAACCATCTATGAAAAACACATTTTAAATTGAATTCCTTCTGTGAAACTATGATGTTTTGAAGGTCCTTCACTAAGAATGTGGAAATTTTCCCGATATCCCTAAATGTGGCTGCAGAGGAGTAGATAGTTGAACATTTTGCCTGAAATAAGCAGTGTATTGGTTTCAAGCCTTATGAATGCAAGTATGCTTCAAAGGCATTTTACAAGGTGAGTGATTCAGGTTCAGGCATACTGAGCCTCTTGTTATCACCAAAATTTACTGAGGACCATCAAAGCATTTCATAACTTTATAACAATCAAAAGTAACTAAACGGAACACAAAGTGAACTATGTCACTACTGCAATGGGAGTAAATGGTGAAAAGCCTATGTATTTATATGTTAACTTGGAATGTACATAGATTTTACATGAATTGGAGAATTTGAAAAAGTATAAGTTTCTTTGTTATAAAGCATTTCCATAGATGATCTGCTGTTTTAACTAATTTCCAAGGAATTATGGGACTTAAATCATCTTTCGTGTGAACTACATTTCCTTACAAACTAACTAATTTATTGTGACAAGTTCCTTTAATATGTCTTAGTCCAGACCTATACATTATCACAAACAAATGCTGAAGCCATAGTATAGGTCATTTAACTGTATAGAATAAGGGAAATATATTTTGTAATCTGTAGTTATATTATTATGTTTAATTTTACTTTGTAGATACCAAATGCAGAGATCACCACAAGCTCTGATAGTGATGAGTTGCAAGATCCTGAGGTATTACCAACTTTGAGAAGTACACCACAAAGGATTTCGTCTCCGAGTCCTCAGAATGTTGCTGGTCCATCAACAGACTTTCAGAATCAATATTCTTTGTGTCCAAATCCAAATACAATTGCATCTCCTCAGTCGGGCATTATCTATTAAAATTATTTTATTACGAACTATTAGTTCTTAGAGCATTACGCTACATGCTTTAATTGGTGCAATGACCAGGATTAAAATTCGAATGTGAATTCCTGACGGAGGAAAGGAAGCAGGCGAGCCGGAAAGAGACCAGGTTAAGGTAAGTGACTCTTAGTTTATTTTGTTGCTGTTACTACGAAATGGCTCACCAATACATTGGGACCGTCTTCCAAAATTTGGCAATTCAAATGTCGGGATTATCGACAGCTGTGGGTACCAAGGATTCCTTCGTATTATGGAATTCCATCGAAATTTAAGGAATGGATAAGAAATATTGAAAGATATTCACGTTTGTTAAATGTGCCAAGGGAAAGAATTAATTTGATAGCATTTCAAACAAGTTCTAGTGGTGTCAGTTCATTTTTACAAAGATATTTGGACGACAATGAAAATATCACTTGGCCAGAGTTAAAAGCTGAATTGCTACACGTTTGTAGAAATTTCTGATAGTCAACATGCTGCTCAGAAAATGTAGACAGAAAAATGATGAAAGCATGCAATTGTTTTCAGAACGTCTGTTAACATTGGCAGAGGAAGCCTATAATAATCAACCGGGAGGTCTTCAGGCTATTGAAAGACAGCTTGTTGGTTTTTTTATTGATGGATTTCAGCAATTTGAGATTTATCAAATATATAAAAATATCCTTTAATTTTACCCTCAAATAAAAACGAGTTTTAAATTTTATATGTTGGCACTATATCGTTTAGAAACGGATGTAATTGATGTAATCGCTGAAAAAAAACAAAGAATGTTACTTTTTCCAATAATGAAATACAGGTATCCATCAGTAAAATATTGTAGTATTTAGAGTGATGTCTATCCTATTAACCTTAGTAAATTATGTATAGTAGCCTTGTTTATGAAAAACGAAAAAAAAAATTAAAGACACTGTAAGACATATGTAACGCCAAAGTCTGTACTGCCAATTGCTAATTATCTATCGAATGAATGTAAAGAATGGATAACAGGAAACATCCACAATGGCTGAAAATTATAATTACATACCACAATCTATCATGGAACTACACATGAAAAACACGAATAAGACAAGAGACAAACGTAGAAAACAATAGGAACTCTGGACTGCCGGACTTAGTACCGGCACTAGCAAAGGTCAGCGGTAGGGTTTAACAGGTTTATGGGCACAAAAACCTCCCCTTTATCTGTCCCGTTTCGCTATAGTATAAGAAGTATGGATACTTGTAACAGAGAAGAATTTGATGTTTTCTGTTGTTTGCCAAGGTACAAGAGGTACAAGAAATAAAAATTCGATTATTTATGCACATGCTCCTATTGATAAAGTCACTTTAATATTAACATGCTCTGCATTTAATGACTAGAGCCTTATCATTATAAACAAACCAATTCCTATGGGACATTTAATTGATCATTTACAAAATTTAGAAAATGTTTCAATGAACTTTGTATTTCCAACATGGGTACATAATATTATATGGGCAGTCCTCATGTATTTATTTGAATATGTATTTATACTTATATAAGATATTGTAGGAATCGAAAATTGAAATTGTGTTGGTTAGCCAAAACTAAGTGTGACAAATAAGAACTTAGAGCCACTCCAAGGTCTGAGCTGGTTTCGGCTACAGTAGCCGAGGGTGCAATTAACACCCCAGTGTGCTCTATACCAGTGACTTTGGAAGTACAGATGCAAAAGACTGTACAGAATGTTGTAAAATCATAGTACATATGCAAAAGACTGTACAGAATGTTGTAAAATCATTATATCCAATGTTAATAGGAAAAAGAAGGGAGACGGGGAATGTGTCAAGAGACAACGACCCAAAGGGGAGCAATAACAACTCCAAGCAACCATAAGATCTTCAATGAACGGTGAGGAAACCCCACACCCAACGGCAGGTCGGAGTTGGCCCCTAAATAAAGAGTAATCAAACATCTACTTCCGAGCGATTAGCAAAACAATAATTTTAAATATAGATCAAAGAATGCAGACCTTTATACCATGATGACTATTTTTGCTGATGTTTATTGCAGAGATATTGTTGTTTTAATTGACATTTTATTGTAGCTGCAAGTCCTTTTCAACCGGGTTTAAAAGACATTAGGAGGCTGTTAGTCTACATTGTCAACCGCTGTGTATTTCACTTTGAGAACTATGCACTGGATTGTTCGTTTTTCTAAATGTGTTATATATATATCTATATTGTGAACTTTATATCAGTTGTCTGATGTCGTTACGATCTGTCTTCAATGGAACCAGTGTTTGTTACTCGAATACTACAACGCTGGAATTAGAACCCGGAAACACGCGTTTAAGTGTTTCCGTGAGATCTACATTGGTGGACTATACCTGGTACAACGGGGGCTAGCTACGTTGGAAGTGTAACTGAAATATTTGACAATATTTCTCAAAACACTGGGACGGAAAATGTAACATAATGTGTTCCTACTGCAAAACCAGAACTCTATAATGTCCAACTATATGTGTATATCTTTTTATAGAAAACTGTAGCCGAAATATAAACAATTCATGTTCTTTAATTACCTTGATAGCGACTGTTTATTACAGGATACCATTTATTAATTAGTGATGGACAATCAACTCTATTGATTAACTATTGTTTCATAAGACAGAACGCGTGATAAGCTTTATGCAAGTACTAAATTACCAAAATTAGGAAGATACACCCAGAACACCAGATTCCAGAGATACTGTTAAATACTGGTTTGAAAGACTATACGATCAGAACATTAAGATTATCAGTTTAGTTTAGAACATTTTAGGTCATTTGTTTTATCCTATGATACTGTTATTGTGAATATTTTACAAGTTATTGATTAAAATATTTTATTACGAACTATTAGTTCTTAAAGCATTACGTTACATGGGAACCTGTGTTTAATTTTCTATAAATAGACTTTTTTTTTATAATACGTTTATGTTGAGTTTAACTAAACCGGTTTAACCCTACCGCTGGCTTTTGCTAGTGCCTGTACCAAGTCCGGCTGTCCCGAGTTCCTATCGTTGTTTATGTTTGTCTTTTGTATTTTTATTGTGGGTTTTTTTCTTGTGCAGTTCCTATTTACTTTCTGGCATGTGGCTATGTTTTTCGGCCATTGTAGGTGTTTCCTGTTATCTTTTTTATTCCATTTAACTGTAAATCAAAGTGTAAGTAAATGGAATAGAAATTCCATAGAGACTTAGGTCTAGGAATAATAGTGTATAATAGTTCAGTTCCGTCAATGAAGAGATAAGGTGTATCACGTTTGAGAAACATCTGTGGTACGGAGCTCCGTAATACCTGGTGGAGAAACATTTTCTGTCGCGAAATGCACCATAAGAGACTCCTCTTTTGTCATTTAAATCCTTCAATTCTGTTGATTTCGTTTATTGTTTCATGACTTGTAAACATTTCCTTTAATTGTTTAACGTATTCCTTGAATTGTAATTTGTTTTTATAATGCAATTGTTTAAATTCTATCGACAGGGTTAACGCAGATGTGTTCTGATATATTATCTCGAGCTTTTTGTAATGAAATATAAAATGAAATAAGGATAAGATAAAAGTGTAAACTACGGTAAGTTTATGCTGATTGATATTTACCAATCACATAATACTTCATGACACTTTATATGTATTATTGAATCTAGCAAATCCCATTGGCGAAGAAACCCAACTGAAAACGAACTTTAACAAGCAACGAAACGATATTGTAATGATCACTGCATTGGTCTAGCTGATTGAAAAAAGGAATAATGGCAAAACATTGTTTAGAATCACATGCAGATTTTAATACCTTGCATAGATAGATGGTATTTTGTGTTTGGGTCTGTGTGTCGGTCCATCGGTCTGCTTGTCTGTGCGTTTGTGATTAAAGTTAAAGTTTCAGTTAGTTTGCCATAAAGTTACAATTGAACGTTCCGTGTGAATGCAGCATAAGTTAAAAAACATTTTGAGCACCATGAATTGAGAAGTGCAATTCCAATTTTGGCAAATTTCCCGACACACTCAACGGTCACAGAGGACATAATTGGTTGCTATTCGGCGTCTGCTCTAGTTTACTCCTGGAATCAAATTAGGGAACGGGTGCGGGGGATATTTTAGTGAGCTTTGCTCTCAGTTTTTCCAGTTTATCAGTTTTAAATTTATATTTTCACATTTCAACTTTCGTTTTCTTTCCTCTAATAGAATCAACTAGAGAATAGAGTAAATCTCCAATCTTCCGACCTGAACAAATGTGGACTAAGACTGGAGGACAATGGAAAGATTAAGCTAAATGCCTTTTGGCAATGATAACTATATTTAACAAAAGAAGAGGAGAAGAACCGTATAAAATAATGTTAAAATCTGTGATTTCCTCTTTGAAATCAGAAAATACATCACACAACGAAAAGATAATGGCCTCATTGAAGCCTCTGAAAAAACAACTAGCCAGACAGGAAGTATATCTTTTAAAATTTTTGTCTTGGCTGGCAACAATACAACTGATATAGATTTTCTGGTGCTTCTGTTGTAAACATTTTATTTCTTATGACCCTTGGTTATGAGAGCCGGTGCTATGGTCGTCTTGTTCTTTGTTGAAACCTCGTGGCGACTTCCAGATAAAGAACAACAATGAAAGCGTTGTTCCATTTGCTTAATCTTTTAATGTATTTGTAGGGATTTTTTCCCATGAACATTTGTTCCATTTCCCTTTATTTGTTCATGTAGGTCAACAAAAATAAAATTTGCTGTCTCCCCAAAGATAAATACTGTTTTTCACTGATACTGTCAAGAGTTATTTGACATTTTATACAAAATGTATATTTAAATTTCTAAAGCCTTGTTCTACAGAAACGAATGGCATTTCCAATAGAGTAAAATGTTAAGCTATGTTCCCTACTGTAAGCCACCTTGGATTTGATGCAGACATGTCAGATGCAATTCTTTAAGGGGCCGCCAAATGATATTTTTGCGTGATCAAGTTTAGTTCCATTTGAATGATAGGTAACAGAGGACTAATTCCTTATATGGAATCCAATATTTATTATATCCCCGCTCTTGGTCATTTTGAATGAGGTAGGATCTGCAGGATTCTTTTTTCTAGGGGTCATTTAAGGACAATTTCAGTTGGGTTCAAATTGAACTACTAGTTTTTGAGAAGATCTTTGAATCTGTTTTCCAAAAGGTCAAATGTTAAACTATGTTCCCTACTTGTAGCCATCTTAGAAGAGTCACAGACCTGCCGGATACCTTTCTTAGATACATCGGCAAACGAATACTTAAGCAAAAATGATTGAAGGGGGAATAAAATCAAAAATCCAAAATCACGGCAAAATGAATCACGAATTCAGACAGCATGACAAAGTTAAAACAAATAAACATGGACAAGAACAACACAAAGCACTAGCAGTGTGTCAACTCCTGCAAAAACTGAAGAATCATCAGGTGCTCCAGAAGGGTGTAAGCATAATCTGCTCCACGCGTGGCACCCGTCACAATGGCATTGAAAAGTCCAGTTGGGACCATGTAAATGAACATTGTGAGTTACTTTGGTTCTAATTAGATTTATAGTTTCTGAGAAGAAGATCTTCGAAAGTGTTTTCGATAGGGTCTTATGTTAATCTATATCCCGCCCTGGCGGCCATCTTGGATCAGGTACCAACCTGCAGTATACTTTGTTGGAAGGGACCATCAAAGAACCATTGTGACTAAGTTTTGTTATAACTTGATGAGTAGTTTCAGAGAAGATCTTTCATGAGACAGGGATCTGCAGTATATATTTTTGGAGAGGACCATCTAAGGACTATGTTAACACATCTGACATCAAACACTGTTAAAAACTTCATTGTTAAAAAAAGACCAGGAAAATCATCAAAACATTATTTCGAACCCTGACTTTACTTTTAATATTTTTATCAATTGTTTGCAGTACATACCTTTCGCCCATATATTTGATTCGGCAAAGCAGGATTGGCTTGCAGTAGCAATCAATGTTGGAACTCAACATATTCACTCTGAAACAACAGATTCCAAAAATCAAGACAGTCTTCTTCGAAGTGATAATGCTGGGCGTTGCCACTGGTGGGAATTTATAATTATCAGTCAATGAAACCAGTGAAAGAACAAGTACAATTATTGCTTCAATAAGTATGTTGATGGGATACACAATTTTATCGTCTGTTACACACACTGAAGTTTATTTCATGGTTAATGCCAATAAAAGCAAATAAGAAAACCATCCCTTATTTCATATGCATGCAATTTTGATGACTTTGCTGTGGGGCATGTAGTTATCATACCTTGCAATTATGCATTAATGAAAGGAAGATAACAGGAAACACCTACAATGGCCGAACATAACAATCACATGTCACAATCAACCAGGGAACCGCACAAGAAAAGACAATAAAATGACAAAAGACAAACATAGATAACGATAGGAACTCGGGATAGCATGTCCATTTTGTCCACCCACTAAGGTTTCTGACTAATGACTTCAAAACAAAATAGTATGCTTAATTCAAACTAAGTTGGTTGCATTAAAACTCGGGCCGAGTTCCATTTTGGTTCAAAGGTCAAAATATTTCTGGATATTGGCTTTTTGTCCTTCTTTGTGATATTGGTTTCAATCAGAGGCATACAGTAATAGGACTTCATGAAATATAAACATCTGTACATTCTGTAGGCTTATGAGATAAAGAAAACACCTATTGCTTCTGCAGGCAGTAGGTCTAAGGTAAAGGTCAAATATGCTTCTGAAATGAACTATAATTTTTAAGCAAGGTTGAAGAACTGGAGGTTGGATGACCTTAATAAAATTAAATTGACAAATAGTATTGTATTTTTTGACATTGAAGTCATGAGCGTATGTACATGTATAGCTGTTGTCAAATTTCTTGAAAAATCTGAAAGGACAAAATTTTTTGCCGGGTTGCACGGAGTACAAATCCGGCTTATGTTGATAATTGATTTGCAAAATGTCATGTATATTTTTTTTAATTTGAATGAGTTGATTATATTCCAGAATGTGGACCAGGGCAGTTTGGGTAGAGGTAGAGTCAGAAGTTAAATTGACTGCTCCAGATGTATGGGTTAACAAAATTTTCAAGTTTGTGCGATGGCCTCCAGTTGCAAATGCAAAGAAATACTTAAAAGAACAGAAGGAACCAACAGATAAATGGAGGAAGTTCCCTCTCCTTAAAGTAAACATGGAATCTGGTAAGCCTCTATATACATTTACACTCACTGTATATTAAAATGGTATGATATCCAGTCAGTGCTTAGACTTGCACAAGCCCATATTTGTTTTTGATTTCTAGATGTCAAAACCTGCATTTCGTGCATTTCCGTGTCTTGGGGATGAGGGTGGTACTAACATTCATGGTGTAGTGAATTATCATTTATACCACTTTATAAAATATTCTATTCGAGGCAATCTACAGCTTCAATGATGGAATCCACGGAAACGTGTATCCAACTGAATGTGATTTTTAATAATAAATGTTGATTGTGTTTTTGGCAGCTTGTTATGTTGTATTTTGTTTTTTGGCAGCTTGTTATGTTGTATTTCTGTAGTTCTTTTCTTTGTACATTTGTATTACTTTGTTTGTTACTTTTTTGGTTTTTATGTTTTTATAGCTCCAGTGACATGATAGTATTGCATATAAATGTAAACAATTATTGAATTACTTATTTTTCTCAACCATAGTAATTATAATACATTATTTCTTTTTAGAAACGTGAACAGATCCCTTGCCCAGTGCCTAATTGTGACGGGTTAGTTATGAATTTATACTGCCATTTGAAAATGCTAACCCCCGCTCGCATGGCAGTGGACATAAATAGTTAAATAAAAAATTATAACGCTGTCCTTCCACCAAAAAAAAACGTATGGGGCAGGAAAATGTGTTTTTTATGTGGGGCACATACACTCCGCATAGATTTGCACCTTATCCGAATCCACAAATTTAAAAGAAATTCGGCGGAATTCAACAATCATAAGGCCAGGTGTGAGACCATTAATGTGGAAAATGAAGGGGAGGGCATGCTACTACAGGCCATTAACGATTACGGGTAGGTATATAATAGCTGTAATTATTCATGCACATCGTTTGCTTTGCTGTAAGAATTCATCTTGCATCATAGCAGGTGTTGCAGCAGTACCATACTGGACGAATAAGTCTCGTTATCTGCAAATGGCAAACTAATAATAAAAATGACAGTCAGGCTAGAATATTGAACCTAAAGCCCAGCTGGTTCACTTAAATATACTGTCAATTTTTATCCTGTCAACCCTCATGATAAAGAACAATAATAAAACCATTTTAGCTACACTATTATTATATTTTTTGAGAACCCTCAAAGGGAATACAGTTCATATTCCTGCCCGTGTTTTATATTCTCTGAGGCGTAAGGCGGATAGAATATTTGGTAGAGACAAAAATATAACCTTGCATCCAATGTGAAGCTCAAATAACAAT
>MJUU01037560.1:0-16464 GCA_002080025.1 Modiolus philippinarum
AAATTTCCTAGCATAGTGTATATGGGAAAAAATAATGTGCCCGCAAGTGGACGAAAAAAAATTCCCGGCTCGGGTGAAAATTCCAGACGGATCAAATGGTCCGTGCCTTAGTATTTGTGGCAAGATAAAGACACTACCGAGAGCAGGGACTATGCAGAAACATATCTATACGTTTCTGGTTATATTAAATAAGTAAACATTAATAAAAAAGAACGTGGTACAAATCATTGGCTTGTCGGAGGAATAGTTGCTTATCTTTGCAAATTTCTACTGAACAAAAAAAAGCCCGACCCCGACATCTGTATGTAAAAAAATGAGTTAAAAATGCAGACTCTCTACACAGTTATAGACTAACAATCCAAATGATCAAGAGGACGCAGATACCACTGCATGAATGGGGAGAATTGCGTGAGTATTTTGCCGAACAAAATTACATTTACGGGTATTATGGGTCCATGTTTTGTGCTGGAAATAGTTTCCTGTTGGTCCGTTATTTTTGCATTTGTATACTTTTTATAAAGAGAACATAGTTATGACAAGAAAAAACATTAATATTGGAAAATGGACTTAGACAAAAGGTTTATTAGTATTTGTTTGAGAAATTTAGATGGAAAGATAATATGTATACATGTGTCTTTTTTATACTTTTTATATTTAACAACAATGATAAGCAAACAAATATCGAAGCAACAAGCCAAAAGGGAAAATCGAAAATCCGAATGATAAAGAATTTGTAATGTGCTCATTCAAATTTTATTGGAAAGTTAGTCAAATTCATATTTAATAGAACATTCTAAGTTGTCTGTGCGTGGATGTGTCTGCTCGTGGATGAGTTTGGTCGTGAATCGGAAGCTGGTAGACCCCACTCTTCCATTGATCAGTCCAGAACAGCTTGTCTAGACATGGATGTAGCGTTGTTCGACAATATGGACTTCCAAATGTTTTGGTTTTGATCTGCAGACATAAGTTGTCGAAATGCGCATATGCAGAAAATAAATTGACAGTAACTTCGGTATTTTGTTATTTATTTAGCAAAGAATTCCGCTCAAACTGGTTCTAGGGGCCGTCTTGAACTAACTATCAGGTATGAGCACGGCTCATTGTGGAAGGCCTCATGGTGACTCAAAGATGAAGAACAACAATAAAATCGTTGTTCCTTTGCTTGTTTTTACCATGTATTTGTAGAGACTTTGTCTAATGAACATATACTCCTTATCCTTTCATTCATCATTTACCAGGATTCTATCACGACCATATTAGATCTAATTATGATTCTACCACCATGTCAGTACAATACTGACCTCAGTTGATCAAAAATGCTTTAGAACATACAATTTATCCAATTTCCTGAACTGTATTCCGCTCAAATTATCAAAACCTTTGGAAGGCTATGGTGGAGGAGAGACATTTCAACAGCAGTAAATGTACACTAAGCGATCGCGTTGTACTGCATCTTTCCCCGTTTTCTTGGTACATAAAAAATAATAAATCATTATTTATTAATGCCAAAGGACACCTTAATCACAAACAAAGAAATACAAAATACATTGCATAAAAACAAAATTCAATGAACTTATGCATCCCGGAAGTTCGGTTTTCAGTATGAACAATGTTTGCTTGGTCAATGAGAGTGATACATTGCATATGAAGAAGCGCCTGCAGAAAAGGGTCTTGGTTCACATTCTAATTCTCACGGTCGAATGATCAAACAACTCGTAGCAGCCGTGGTATTTTGAAAACCGATATTTATTTCATGAGCTCGTACTAAAGTCTTTTATATTACAATTCAATCGTACTGTGATTGTGGCAGAAACGCAAAACATTTGTGATCGTAATGAGATCGTAAGAGTATCCTACTGTGTCTTCTCATTTTGCATTGCAAGATCCCACTTCGACGATACTATCACAATGACCTTACCACGGCTTTCTACGATTCTAGTAAGACCTCACTACAAAAAGATTTGACCTTAAGGTGTCCCAGTTGTATTATTCCGCCATTTTGTCTAATACTTGTTCATTTAGGTTTCATTCATTAAGAAATTTAGCAAAATAGTTATTTGAAATGTAAAAGAAGTTCGAAAATATTTGAAATCTTTATTCCTTATCACTTTTACAACATTTTCATTACAAAAACGTGAACTTAAACACTACAGCTTTAAATCAGTTACTTGATTTAAAGAACACAGAAATTACGCAAGGGAGATAATTCGATAAAAGAATTTAACATAGCTATCACTAAAGAAATTAATATGTCGCAATTGATTTCTCTTATTTCAACGGTGACCCCTAATTTTTATTTTGTATTTGTAAACTATATAATGATTTCAAAACACATGCAAAGTATGAACAAAATCTATAATAGATTTTTCAAGCTATCCTCTCATATGATCATTTTTCTTATCATTTCTATGTAAAATCCTGAAATTTTTAATTTCAGTTTTTGCGCTTAAATGCACGGTGACCCCCAAATTTTATTTTACATTTTGAACAATAATACAATTATGTTTCTACACAGAAAATTTCACAAAAATCTATAATAGGAAATTAATACCCTACAGACACCTTAATTGCGCTACGTTTTTTTTTAGCATATTCAAAATTGTTTCACAACAGATAGAGATAAAGGGGCGGTTTTGGTACCCATAAACCGGTTAAACCCTACCGCTGGCTTTTGCTTATGCCGGTACCAAGTCCAGCTGTCCCGAGTTCCTATCGTTGTCTACGTTTGTCTTTTGACTTATTCGTGTTCTGCATGTGTAGTTTCATAGCAGATTGTGGCATGTAATTATAATTTTCAGCCATTTTAGGTGTTTCCTCTTATCCATCTTTTACATACATGTATCATCTCACACAAAGGCAATAAAATTTTAAAACTTTCCATAATGCTCTCTTTATTGTAATTTGTGTTTAGATAACATGTAAAGTATATGTTCCGTCCCTTAAGAATATTTTGTTTTGTGCTTTTCATATTGTTTGATATAAAGGTCAAATCGATTTTGATAAGAAAATTTGAGAAGATTTTAAAAAATTACAAAAAAAAAACCGCAACAATCAACAATTCAAAAGCAATTTATAAATTTTCCTTTGACCATAGCGTTTGTGTTTAAGTATGTGTGCTGTTTATCAATTATCCCAAACGACATTTGTAGACACTTATAGTTTTTGTTGTTTCTTATTATTCTTCTTCATCTGTTGTCCACCTAATTTTTATCTGAACGATTTCTCGGACACTTGTGATCTAAACTTCATGAAATTTCAGGTGATGGAAAATACATGTATAGATAAAAAGTTGATTTTATAGTTTTTGGAATTCTCAGATTTGCTGTGGAAACGAAAGTAAAAAAAAAAGCGGGAAAAATTCAAAGTGCTCAGAATAGGATGAAATTTTACAGGAAGAATGCCTAGTGTGTATGTAAAATTTTGGTCTTGAAATTCTTAAAATGGCGACCGTTGCCATGAGATAGCAAATAAGGTGGTTACATTTGAATTACTTAGGATTTGATGAAACTGTTTAGGATATGCAGATCTATATTAAGACTTCGCATAATCATAAACAGGATTTCGTTCGGGAGACTTCTAGGGTCTGCATCACAATCCGATCATAATATATACTTGTTATTATCTTGTTTTTGTTTTATTTATTTATATACTTGTTTTTTTTTTAAAAGTTATTCGTGAATCAGCAAATATTTTTCATATAATATCTATTATGGTATATGTATTTATTTGGCTTTTTTAACATAGATAGAAAGACGATGAGCTTCAATTTTGGTCTTTCACTCCCTTGATTTCATACGTAATGTAAGTGGGAAGGAATCATATAAAATCTGTGAAAAAAACATTTCCTTTTAGAATTCTCTAAGTATTAAGTTGCAAAAAGTAAAAATTGCACAGATAAACATTTTTATCGATATTTTTATCTTTTCACAATGGTAATTATATACTTCTCAAAAAAAGAAACGTCCACACACTTTTTTATGGAATATAATTTAAAATAAAAGTATTATGTTTGTTCTCTCTAATTTATTATCATGTTTAGCAATACTCAATTCTAATTTCAATCTTGAAAAGAACACATTCGTATGGCACGCCAAAGCCACAAAAATGAGATAAAACAGCATTATCTCAGGTTATGCTATCTTAACTGAATTTTTGTGGTTTTGGCGCACATTATCAGACATGTATTATCAGGTTTCCTCATTACCTCCTGATAAGTACTTTTAAATATTTTATACATAGGTCTCTATGCAATCTATATGGCAATAATGTTTTATCTCAAGAAATCATAGCACTATCTGTTAATACAGTTTTTTCTGCATTTTTGTGGTTTTGGCGTGCTAGTCAATGTATTATCTGTTTTCTAATATCAACCAATCAAACGTAATATCTGTGGGAAACTGTATTATCTGATTTATGTAACTGTATTATCTGATTGAAAGCAATCAGATGTAGATAGATAAATTTCAATAACTAACTAAATTCAATCTTTTTAGATCAAATTATCTTTTCTGAAAAACTATGTAATAATTATAGAATTGTAACAAAATTTCTTTTCTTTTTCTTATCCTTTTGCCATTTGTAACGAATTTTGTAATATTGTGTGTATATATTATTTTGTATTTTCTCTTTGTCGTTGTAAATTAGTTTATGTGAAAAAATCACGTCAATATGTATTAAAAATTACAATATCACAATATATCATCGTTAAAATTACCTGTTTTGACATTCACTTACCTGTGATCGCTGCATGAATTTATATTCTATGAAATATATACATGCAAGTATGACCACAACGCAGAATTGAATACATGTAATTGTTTTTTAATTAATGTTTGCATAAAACATTACTTAAATGGATCATGAAAAAAAAATAAGTAATTGTCAGATTGAACCTGAAGTGTAAATTTGAGATATATAATATATATTCTTATTATTTTTATCTTGATCATGTGTATGGAATGTGTATCTGCATGAGGCAGCCTTTTTGTTTGCACGTTTTGTGTTTATTTATCAAGATTACGTTGTTATTTATTATTATAATATCAGAAGTTTAAGAGCTCTTGTGCGCTCATGTTTTCTTGTTAATTTGAACAAGCTATGACTTTAAAAAACCACTTACTTACTTACTGGATGTTTAATTCAATGAAATGAGGGGGTATGGGAATCTTTCAAACTTTTGTCTATTTCTTGCAGGATCTAAGCAAAGTCTGTTTTTATGTAGTAGTTTTACCATGCTAACTTTAATTAAACCTTAATTATTTATTTATTTATTATTCAAGTACGTCCGAGACCAGGAAGTAAATTTTGTTTCTCACAGAACACTCGGATGAAAATAAGTGAGAATGTTAACATTGATAATGAATCTATGGAATTAATAAAATATATATGAAAGAATATATCAAGTGTACACTTTTCACATTTTTAATCCTTTTAGTTGCTAGTAGTAAAGGAATCGTGTTTTCTGAGCGAATGAAATTGCATGTAACAGATTAAGACGGATGTTCTTCAATGGGCGCAATAAATTATTACATACGGATCGGACATCTATTAGAAGATAGTTCATTACCTGTTAACAGATAAACAAGTTCATTACCAGTTATAATTAGTGATTTCATTACCTATTACCTCCAGGAAAGAATGTTTTATCTCTTTATTGCATAGAGACCTATGTTAATTTTTTTCCCATATTTATTTATCAGGAGTTAATAATATTTTATTTGCACCAAAACCACATAAATACAGATAAGATAGCATTACCTGAGATAATGCTATATTATCTCATTTTTGTGGCTTTGGCGTGCCATACATCCGGTCAAAATTAGGATGACTTCCGGTTGATAGAATCGAGGACATAAATGAGCATGTGCAGAAATTCGAAAGCATATTATTGTCAAACAAGAACAACTTTGACACTTTGAAAGATTACAAACAATTTGCCATTTTGAAATAATCGATACTTCAACGAATTTACGAAAACGAGGCTGAAAAAGATCAGGGCCCAATCCCTAGAAGCTATCTTAGTGCTTAAGATGATCTTAAGAGATTCTTAAATTTTACGAGTGTATCAAGAAGCAATCTTAAAATGATTGACAACCCTTAAAATTCCATGACGGTCGGAAAAACTAAGACTGTCGTAAGCATTCCCTTTACATTCTCTTATCTATCTCTTAATTGACCGCGTATCTGGACTCCCTCTTATTATTTCGATAACTCTTTCTTTTCACTTTACACTCACTTAGCCAAATTTAGGTGTAACTCGAAAGTCTCTTAAAAAAAAAATAAGGTTGCAAAATTAAGATAAGTTCTAGGGCCACTTTAGACAATCGTTTGGAAAATGGCGTTGCTGCTTCATCTTCAGTCATCAAGGGAACATAGAAAACCGAGTCTCAAGGAGAATATTTAGGGATAGGACAAACCCTCTCGACTTTTTGCCAGATGAGAGGATCATTCAAAACTACAGGCTAGATAGGAACATGATTTATGAACTTTGTAATGACTTAAACCAAGATTTGACTAGGCCGACCAGAAGATCCAAATCACTACCAGTTTCCCTCCAAGTGATTATTGCACTGAGATACTTTGCTTCTGGAAGTTACTTGTCAGTAATTGCAGATGCACATGGGGTTGGGAAAATGTCTGTTTCACGCAGTGTACATCAGATATCGGCTCATCTTGCTAGTACCGCGCATCGCAACATTCGATTCCCAATGGACAGAGAAGAACAAAGAATCGTGAAGCAGGGGTTTTATAGTATAAAACAATTTCCTCAGGTTTTGGGCACCATCGATGGAACATTGATTCCAATAAAAGCCCCGAGTATTGATGAACATGTGTTTGTCTGTAGAAAAGGTTACCACGCCTTGAATATCCAAGGTGTATGCGACTCTGACAACAAGTTTTTGAATGTGGTGGCTAAGTGGCCTGGTTCAACTCACGATGCCCATATTTGGAACACATGCGCTCTTTGTGAAGAATTTGAAACCGGTAGGATACAGGATGGATGGTTGCTTGGGGATAGCGGCTACGGCTTAAAGCCGTGGCTTTTAACGCCAAAATTATCTCCAGTTACAGAGGCTGAAAAAAAGTACAACAAAGGCCATAAATCAACAAGGTGTGTAATTGAGCGCACCTTTGGTATATGGAAAATGCGATTCAGGTGCTGGTACAGAGAGATGACCTTTTCACCTGTTAAAAATTTAAATATAATTTTAGCTACGGCTGTGCTACACAACAGGTGCATCGATAATAGGATACCGCTCGATGATGTTGAGCAAGAGCCGGAGAATTTAGAACAGGAAGTAGAAATTGAGTTACAAACAGACACTGACAGCGCTGATGGAAAAAGAGCAAGGGAACAGCTTATTGAAAATGTTTTTGCAAATATTTAATTCAATAAAAGTTGCACAACTGACTTTTTAAATCATTCCATTTCCGAGTTCTTTCAAAAATGAAATATAAGAACCTTTCTTGTTCTCCTTGTGTCATACATAATTTATTCCAAATTAATACGGTATCAACAGCCAAAAATCATAAATTCAGTTATATTCATTGTTGAAGGCCTCATTGTGACTTCAGGATGAAGAAGAACAATAAAAGCGTTGTTCCTTTGCTTGTTTTTACTATATATTTGTAGAGACTTTATATCATGTGTATTTACTCCATATCCTTTCATTCACCGTATGGATAATATAAACACAGAGATCGCAAACGAATAGGGCAAAAAAAAAAGAACATAATACAAACGCCACAAAAATAAAGCTCTGACGATGTGAACCCCTAAAAACAAGAGTATCATCAAAAAGGATAAAAGAGAAATAACAAAATAGCGACAAAATACCGAAGTTACTGTGAATTTTGTTCCTTCATATGCACATTTCCACAACTTATGCCATTTCTGTGCAGACAAAATCTAAACATTTTGAAGTCATTTAACCGAAATAAGTATAAAAACTGATAGAGAACAAATAACCAATAAGATCTAAATAGAAAAGCCAAAATCAGCTTTTGACAGAGCTAAAAAAAAGTCGACTATTTTTCTTCAAACGGAACAAATGTTACAGTATTTGTTCCTAACGAATGAATGTTATATATCCATTTTCCAAAAAGAAAAACTCGGAGGCTAAGAGACTGAGCCTGTATCTCTCACCTGTCAAAATACTTCTCTGCCATGCATGACCAAAAATGATGTTTTTTTTTTACCCATGGAGGTCTAATGTTTAGCTATGTTTCCATTAGCACCCGTGTTTTTTATCCTATTGAAATGAGTAAACTTTGCAAAGGACCCTCTATACATCATTCCAATACAGTTTAGTTAAATTTGCTTCAACAGTTTCAGAAAAGATGATGAAAATGTGATTTCTCCCATAAAGTCCAATGTAAAACCTACGTTCTGTACTGGCTGCCATGTTTTTTTTTTCAATTAAGAACAAAATGAGCAATCTTTGTAAAAGACCTTTAGTATATCATTCCTATAAAATTTGATTCAATTTGCTACAGCGGTATCAGATCGAGGACAAGATGAAAATGTGATTTTCCCAAAGGGTCCAATGTTTAACTATGTTCCATGCTGGCGGCCATGTTTTTTATCGGATCGGAACAAAATAAGAATCTAAGTAAAGGACCTTTACTACATTATTCCTCTTAAGTTGTGTTGAATTTGCATCAGCGGTTTCAGAGGAAAAGATGAAAATGTGATTTTCTAATAGGGTCCAATGTTAAATTATGTTCCGTGCTCGCGACCATGTTTTTTATCGGATAGGAACGAAATGAGCAATCTTTGTAAAGACCTATATCCTTCCTGTAAAGTTTGGTTGAATTTGCTCTTTTGGTTTCAGAGGAGAAGATGAAAATGTGAAAAGTTGTCCGACGACGGACGCCAAGTGATGGCAAAAGCAAACACTGACCCTTCGGGTCAGATGAGCTAAATAGGGGCCTCAAGAGCCTGTATCGCCCATCTAGACCATTGCTGTTGTAGACACTCAAAAGAGGAGAAAACTGAAAATTCTAAAATCAATAATCAGAATAAAATGGCAATTATCACAAAATGAGACATGGTGACAAAGACAAAAAAAGAAAAAAAAAAAAAAAAAAAAGAAAAAAAAATGGAAATGAACAAAAAACACCATAAAAAAACTAATATACTAGTAGTGTGAACCCCTTAAAAGCTGGAAATATCATCGGGCTCCCAGGAAAGACAAGCATGATCTGCTCCTGTGAGGCACCCATCATATGTCAATGAAAAGTCCGGCCATTTCATAGCAGGTGTTTGTCTCTTCGGTAGTTAACTATGGATCTACTAAAAGATGTCTTTTCTTATCTGTGACATCAAAACATTGTAACGGTCTGTCAAAATATGTTGACGACCTTAAAACTTCTTAAAGGACAGTTGCAACATTGATTGAACATAGCCTTAGTGTATAAATCTTGAAGACAGTAACTTCGCTCTGTTGACAAAATCGCTCTACAAACTACAAAACCTAATGGAAAATGTCTAATTTTCTGCACGTTAATATGCCTCGTTGTTATATGGCCCAATGTTGAACTGTTTCCTGCTGCCACACATCTTAGATCTGTTGTGGACTAACTGAGCGTTTTTTTTTCAGAGACCAACTGATGACCATGGTGACCAAGTTTAGTTTCAGTTGGCCAAGTAGTTTCTGAAGAGATCTTTAAACTAACTTTTTCGTTCTTGGGAATGAAATATATTGAAATAACGTTCTCCGCAGGCGGCCATTTTGGGTCACTCACAGACTTGACGGAAACGTTTGTTAATGGGACCACCAAAGGACTATTGAGACCAATTTTGATTCCAATTAGTTAAGTAGTTTCAGAGGTGGTCTCTGAATGTGTTTTCCCTTAAGGTCCAATATTCAACTAAGTACCCAGTTTGCGGCCATTTTGGGCGAGATGAAAACCTATTGCATAATTCCTTTGAATGAGATCATATACACATCGTTAAATCTAAGACAGTTTTTAAATGGTTTAATAGTTTAAGAAAAGATCTTTGAAAATTTCCCACTTGGGACCAATGAACTTTGTTATACTTAAATCCCGGTCGGTGGCCATCTTTGATGAAGTGATTACCTGCCTGACACTTTTTAATTGGCTGTTTTGCATAAATTTAGTTACAATTAGCCAAGTAATTTCATAGGCGATCTTTGAATAGTATGATGGAACTGATGAAGTGTTGGTATAAGTTTTGCCCACAAACTCAAGCAGACTTACTTCAAAGAGACAGATGAGTCATCTATGATGGTTGAATAAAACTTATAACACTGTACTGAAAACTTTGCTATAAAACACACACTTTTTAAGAATGCAATATCAATTTTTTTACCAATAAAACTTTCACAATAACTGCTGGCCAATCAGTGATTATGTGTTATGTAAATATCCGGAAGATGGGGCTTGGAGTAGAACAAAAGAATTTGCTGTCCAGAAGTTTTTTTACTCGATGTGCCCATGAACTACCCCGAAAAATGTCCTGTAGCAACCATATTACTTCCTGCACATCTTCAGATGACAAGGTACATGGACATACAGGGAGATTTATATATACCAGACCAAACTGTGTTTGCAGGGTATAATAAAATTTCTTCTCGAAAAGCAGAAAAGTTGGCATCAAATCTTACTTGCCCTACACAGATTTCACTTGCAACAGACAAGCGGGGGGGGGGGCACTTTTTGGTGATAGACACACTAGTATACTGTAGTATATGCCTATCCATAGTACAGCTAGTCTTCTTGTCATAAATTACTGTGATAGACATATCACTCTAATTTTTATTTATCGTTCCATTCTGATTGATCTTTCATTTTTTTGCATTTTAACAACTTAAAATTTAAAACCATTTAAGTAGTTAATTCAGTGCTGGGTATTGTGTCAGTTTTTTGGGGCTTGTGTCGGAGTACTTATCTTTACTTATCTCTTTCTATTTTCATAAAAGACCTTCAGATTGTAACATTATGACCTTTAAGTAAACAATAACTATAAAAGTTGGTCACTGATGATGACATATAATGTTGCATGATAATATGACCTACATCTTTTTTTCATTTATGATCTTCTAGTGGGTTGATCTTTTACCCTTTTTATTAATAGTTATACTTTTACCATTTATTGGGAAAAAATTCTTTGTATCTCCTTCAAATGAGTTTGGAACAAATGTTAAGCTTTGCAATCCCAAATTTCATTTCAAAAATTTATCCTATATTATTTTTCCGGCAATAGCATATGTTCTCATTTCAACAAAGCCAAGAGTTGTCAAAGGTATATGAAAACATAAGAATAAAACAATGAATTTAATATAAAACAACAGAGGCATTTTTTAATGCACAAACATTATCACAAATGTTTCAGCAAATTAAAGAAAACAAGATCAATAAATGTCAAATTAAAATGTCCTACAAATTTTTCAAATGACAGCATATCTGCTCATGAAATTCTGTAAACTTAAGAAATGATCCACTTGATATTTGAATTTGGTCACTAAAAAAATTTGAATTCATGGAGTTAATTGAGGTTGATGACCCATAAGCTGATGGAAAACACCTTGTACTTTCATCAGTCTCATATAAAAAATATGTTAAGTCTTTATCATGTAGGTATTGATCTTTAAAATTACACATGTATCCTTCAATATTTTCTTTATAGAACTCTTTGGAACACTTCCTGTAGGTCATCCTGCAAGTAAAAACAAAATCACACACATTTAATATACAATTGATAATTGCCCTGTGTTAAAGTTTATAGACAATGTATTTCTTACATGTAGGTATATTTTAATTCTTATTAAACACTTCATAGACCATACTTCTTTAGATTGTACTGCATTTGTGTATTATTTGTATAGTTAATATAGTTGTATTGACATGTTCATGATACATTTTATTAAGCACAGACAGGACCAAAGGTGTGTTTGATTGCTTATCAAAAGTAGTTCAGAAAAAAATGAAACAAACTGCAAAATGTTATCAGACATGCATGTATGATAGCTGAATGTATGAATTCAATAATAAATTATCATGCAAATAATTGATTCCTTCATTTGCACCTATGAAATTTCACTTCTTTGTATCTAAGTTATACTTATTTCATGTAAATGTACATGTATGAATTTTTTATTGACATTAATGACATAAATTATGTTCCATACAAGAATGATCATTACCAATCTATAGTTATATCTTGAATTAATTCAGACTTACCAAATTACAATACTGTGTATTGTGGTAAATAAATGTTGTGCTCTGATGAATCTGCATCACTATTGCTTATATCATGAACATCAGACCCCTCCATTGGTTCTACATATTGACTTTCAGTAGATGATTCTTTACCCTTTTTACACAATACTTCCAGATAAGTAGCTATCTTATTTTCAGTCTTTAGCCTTTCTCTTTCTATTGATAATCTTTCTTTTCCAATTTCAACAAGCTCAGTATCAAGTTTTACTCTCTGTCTTTCTATATCAAGTCTTTGTTTTTCTAAAGTAAATATATCACATGTTTGTACAACATTTTGTTCCTTGGTCTTCTCCCCAACTGACATTTTTTTGGGAGCATCTTTTGTTGTTTTATAAGTAACCTGTGTTTTCCTTGGAATGTTGTGGGCTATAGTATTTTTTATTTTATCATCCCACATTTTTTCTATTTCTGATTGTTCCTTGGTAACATTTTCATTATTATTATCATCAGAGACTGTACTGACATTGTCCAAATTATTCAGTTCATCAGTAGTTTCATTACAGAGTAAATCTATAGCTACTGACCTCTCTGTTTGTTGTACATTTAAGGTATCAAATCCACCAGAAACACCTTCCGTAGCCGTGTTTCCTAGTATATTAAGAACTCTTTGCTCTAGGCTGGTTAGTTCTGGCACCTCAGCATCTGGGGGGCCACCCCCAGTCTTTTTTCTCTCTTTCATTATCTTAGTTTTTTTTCCTTTAACCTGCGATGACCAATCCTGCCATTTTTTTCTCAGTTCTTCACCCGATCTAGAGCCGCCTGTTCCTACCGCAGACACTTTGGAGGCAATCAATGACCATACTTTCTTCTTCCTATCATTTGTAACAGTGTCCGTAAATTTTCCTAGAAGGAGCAATTTGTTTTTCTCAATTTCTTCCAACATTACCTCGAGTTCATCGGATTTGTAGTTAGCTTTTCTACTTCGTTTTGAGTTTGGTGCTGCTTCAGCCATCGTGAAATTATATTCGATTTCAACTCACGTAATTTATATGTAGATAAAAATCCTATTTTAAGAAACGCACAAATGACACAGATTATCGAGAATTCCGCCAATATAATATTTTTACGAGGAACCAAGTGCGGGTAGTCCGCATATGTCGATAAGATTGCTCTCTTAACTTATCACCTTACGTTCCTCGCAAATTAAGTTCTATACAACTAAGATGGGCTAACGAATGCTTTCGAGATACACTCTTAAAAACCCCTTAACGTCCACTTACTATATTCGTAAAACTGATCTTAAGGTACACTTAAGATTTCGTTTCTAGGGACTGGCCCCTGGCAGTTTTGACCATTTGGAGTATTTGTTCCAGTGTGACCTTAGGTTAAGTGAAAGGAGACTTTAATTTTCTTAGAATTCATCACTGAATTATCCGAATTGCATCGAATAAAAAAAATCGGAAAACTGTTGACGTCATGACTTCATACCGAAAAACGTCAAAACTCAAGAATTCGGCCTTGACCTTAATTTTCTATTGAAATGTTCGTGTTTTTGGATAGGAAACCGATAATGTATTGATTTTTTCAACAAATTTTAATGCAAATTCATTTCCAACCACCATTGACGTAATGTTGAAATCCGCAAACAATTTCTGACCACTGTTTCGAAAAATGTCTCTCATAAGCAACGACTAAAGTTTGTCAAAATAATTATTCAAGGAATGAGTAAAAATAAGTCTTCTCCTAAGTATACAACAATAATTTTAAATCTTTCACCCCTATGAAAAAATATATTGAGGATTACAGTAGGTGGACGTTTCTTTTGTTGATTAATATATATTGATCACTCGGGGTAACACGAATTTCCTGTACCTAGGGCTGGTCCAGTTTATTTTAATTTTCTTCCTGTGTGTTAATTTCAGAATTTCTATTGTTTTGGGTGCAAGAGATTCCTAATATTTTTTTTGGGGGGGGGGGGGTTGAAAAATTGAGTATAATATTAATGACATTTTTGTTTTGAGGGAGGGGGTAGGCAAACAATTGTAGGGATGTTTTGTTTGCATCGAAAATTAAGAAAAATATATTTACCCTGGATATACACATGGGATTTACAAAAATGATAAAGTTGATTGATTTGTCAGAATGACTTTAATTACACTGATTAAGTAACCCAATTTTTCTCAGATATTTTTGGGGTCACTTTTTAAAGCTACTTTTTGGGGTGATTTAAAAAATACCTATGTTAGGGGTAGTTTGAAAAAAGCACTATTTTGGGGGTTAAATTTTTCTCCGGGCACCAGCTTAGGTACAGATGGAGAGTACCCCCCTCCCCGGTGGTATTGTGAGATTAAAAGAGTATTCAACTTTACCTGTTTATTTTAGCCTCATTTGTTTCTATTTATCATGAAATTATAAAAGTCCTGCGTGTACCTGAAAGCTGTATTTTGTACACTCTACTGGTCTAAGTCTCTAATTCACTGACACGACTTTTTTCATTTCAATTTGGTTCGCTTCTACTGTGTAGACTTTCAAACGCATGTGAACGCATCACAATTTCCATAGCGGCATGAATTAATAAATATAAAATGCTTGATTAATCCAAAACAGACCATAAAATAGCCATATCTCATAGCTGTTTAAAAATTGTCGAAGTTTTAATTTGTACTCTGAAAAAAACAGGTAAACCTTGGATTTTACCTTTAATAAACTTTCAAACAAAATACATGAACTCTCGGTAAATACTAGACTTTGTTTCACTCTTATTTCAATCTGAAAGATATCAACCTGTTTTTTTTTTTCCATTTTGTGTTTTTTGTTAAAAAAGTTGGTTGATTCATAAATTTATACTCATGTTTATACTTAAGTTAGGATAAGAATAAAACTCTATCACACCCCTATCAGGATTCATTTAAGAATATTTAACACCATTGAAGAATTACTTTAATGAGTAGTTAGAAAATCAATGGCCGTGGCACATATGTTGCACATCCTTGTTCATATGATGAGCATGAGGGTCCAGTGGTGTCAGTGTTTGTGTATTAATAGCTGTTATCATTTTAGCCTGGAAAATAAAAAAAAAAAACATTATCTTATGTTTTGGTTCTTCATCGCAATAAGCAACTAATAAAATTAACAGAAAGTTAAAGTGATATGAACCTGCCGTTTGAATATCAGGCAAGATCTTTGAGATCCTTTGCTTTTATCCATTCAAATAAATTTGTTGAAGGAAATAGATTTGCTCATTGAATTCTTACTTTCTTTTCATAATTTTGAAAAATAGGTCATAATAAAGTATCATGACAAACGTCAACAACACAAGTTTCATTATTATCGATTTGTATTTTGAAGAAATAGTACCAGTGTTTAAGTAATTAATAATTAAGAGAGTTGCTTTATATTTCAAAAGCTAACTCATGAAGCTATTGATTTTTGTTTATTGAATGCTCTTATTTTTTATTATACAAATACCAATTTTTTGGAACATTTCATTTTTTTCAAATGTCGGGTTCATATCTGCTTAAGAATTAAATATAATATCAAAACACACTGAATATAACAAATCTTCTGGCATCGTTATCTTTATCAAGGAGTTGTCATTTCAAGATAAAGTTTTCCCTTGTATACTTTTGAAGTGTAAACGCAGCCATTCCTGGATGAAAAACATAGAGTACAGAATAAAATGTCCATTCACTTTAGTATTTTTAGGAACAAATTGATAACTATGAGGTTATTTCTTTTCATGTTATTCTAATACTCTTGACATCATAGATCAACAATTTTAAAACAGTTTAAAAAATCAGCTATCAACTCGGATCAAATATTTAAACTCCTTATGGATGCTGTAGAGGACCATGCCTGGAAATGGCTAAAATGTGAACAAGATCCTTATGAGAATGCATGTATAAACAACTTAAATGAGGAGCGGACAGGGGGTGTCTCTCATATCTCCCGCCCCTTGCTCCTCTCTCCCCCAACTCTCTATTTTCTGCCTCATGAGGAGCGGACAGGGGGTGTCTCTCCTATCTCCCGTCCCTTGCTCCTCTCTCCCTCATCTCTCTGCCTCCGTCTCCTTTCTCCCGGTTGCCATTTATCCTATGCGTCACCAGTTTTATAGCATCCAACCGGACAAGAACAGTAAAAGATTCCTTCATTATTCAACTTTTTCGTTAGAATTTGGTTTTAAGGTCAGTAACTCGTTATTTTTAATGTTTTAGACTTTTGACCAATTTCAAAGAAAATTACTTCAAGTACCTGCAGACACAGTTTCTATTAATATTG
>MJUU01037562.1:14695-52066 GCA_002080025.1 Modiolus philippinarum
CGCAAATTAAGGTGGAATATAAAAGATTAAATAGAAATTAAAAAAAAAAATAATAATTAAAAAAAATTAAATTCTGCCAATCGCTTTTTTGAATAGTAGATTATGTGCAATTTTTCCTGTGTAATGTCTAAGCTTATACACCTGGACCGAACCACCTGGGCTACGAATTGCACATCCGCCAGAGAGGCATGACAATGGTACTGCTGACAGTGCCATTATAGATGTTCAAGCCTCTCTTTGAAGGATTCTTGACAGTAACAATTCTCGCTTATACCATATCCCCCTATCACATATTTAATCCCTTGGTTCATTATATGCAAATAGGTTGGTCCCGGCTTATGAATAGGCCCGCAGCATCCTCTGAGCTTGGAGTATGAGTCTTCCTAACAGAGGACCCCGAGGGAACCCCGGGATATAGAAATAGGACCTAGTATCTCCGGCTTGCGGGGTGTGACCCCTCCTAAACGGAGGCAGACCCCGAGGGTCCCGGGATATAGAAATAGGACCCATTCCGTGGTTGTGCGGGATTTATAAATACACAACCCATCTTTCGGATGGGATGTAAACTCAGGTCCACGTGAAGGAAGAAATGCCACGCTTCCTGCACGTTAAACCCTTGTAGCAAGCTCTTTTTGGGGTGGTCCGTAGGTGATCGGCTATAAGGCTAAATTCCCCGCCCTTGAGAATTTCACCCTACTTTTCCAGTGGCAGTCAGAATTTCCCGTCCCATGGCCCTTTCCATACCTCAAAGTGATTATTTATTAACAAACTTGTTCTCGTCTTGATATAGCTGAAATATTGCCGAGTAGACGTTAAACAATATTCAATCAATCAATCAAATAGGTTGAAGGACGTGATATTATTAAGAGATCTCTAAAGTACCCCCATACCGTGGAGATAAACAAAGGAGTGACCCATGATGAGGACGTTATAAGACATCTGAGAAAAAAAACAAACGTAGAACTACCAATAATTTATTAATAATGATTAATTTTTGACATGCAATGTTTGGTAGGACGCGATCCCTTCCTCATAAACAATAAAAGGCCTGAATACATTTTGCCCTCTACACTTTATATTCCCCGTCCTTCAAAATGTATCCCCTCTATATAACAACCCATCCACTTCGAATCCGTCACAATTTCCTATTGGCTCTCATGAACTGTCCCACAAACACGTCACTTGTTAACTAAGTAACAATCATCTCATCATTACCATCAACAGCAGCGTCAACACTAAAAACACTCGTTCTTCCATATACTCTCATTGATACGGGTAATTTCTTAATCGTACTAGAAAAGCAATATAGAATTTATTTGTGATATGATTCTTAATATGGAACGGTGAAATAAATGCTTTACATTCTAATTATGGAATGTGTGATATATATACTGATATATTCTTATCTCGGTCTTGATAATGTTGACAAACTTACTATTTGAATAACATTTCTTCTTTTTGTAACGGATACTTGTGTCACCACTAGCAAACGTGTAGGATTGATTGATTTGTTAGAGTTTAACGTCCAATGAGCAATATTTCAGCTATATCAGGACGAGAACAAGTTAATCAATTAAAACAATTGTAAGTTAAAGAAGAAAGAAATAAAGGTGGAAGGGACAACCGGGGCAACAAGTTTTGATTGCCACAGGAAAAGGGGAGAAATGGGTAGGGGCAGGAAATTTACCCTTTTACACGACACCCAGTGCGTCTGCTCTTTTAAGAGAAATATAGAAGGGGTCTTTATACTGCATGGAGCGTAGCATTTTTCCATACAGATTGGCTACAATGGTTTGCGGTCAGGCTTTCCGTATTATGACCTGACTACCCCGCATAGACAGGGCATTCCCCTATCCACCACCTGGGGACGCGCCCGGCAGCTGAAAAGCCGGAGCCCCTGAAACCCGATTCAGGTGCCGGGAAACCTGTAGGAAGCAAAGATTTAAGCAGTTCAGTATAAGTTTTGTAACAAAAAGTTTAGAAGAAAAAGTGTACACCAGTGTCTTGATGTCAATGGCGAGTCGCTTCCTAACTTTATCTGGTTTTAAGGGATTCCTGTGTTCAAATGCAAAATAAACCGGGCGATACTATGATACATATCCTTAAGACTGAACTCTCTGAGTTTATACTTGCGCAAAGTTTGTTAAATTCTTGTTCTTTCCTTCTCATTATGTTTAAAACTTGTATGGGATCTCGTATCAGACCTTCTCCGTACTAAGCTTTTGCATTCTTTTATAGGCCATTAAAACTTCAATGTCTGGCGTATTTTGTTTGAGTTTGCAATTTGTTTTTTATAAGACATGAGACTCCATCCCTTTTGAAGAACATTTGATTCATTTTTTGTTTAACAGTTACGAATGGTCATTTTACTCTTGACCAAATGACTAACTATCTACAAAATGACTAGTGTAACATGATATATCATCTAAAGAATTCAAATCTGACCGTCTCTCCAATGCACACGTGTTGGCGAATGTTGAGTCTCTAAAGTCAAAATCAATTTGTTTGTGAACGCAAATCGTAAGAATGGCAACAGCACTCTGCCAACAACATCATTAGATCCAAAAGCCTAATATTTGGGCCATTTGCCGTGGTCTATGTACCTATAAAAATATACATTTAGCATAAAACCAGTCAAGTATATCAGGTTCTATCCTAATCTTAAATTTAAGAATTGTTCGTGTAATTGTTATTATCATTAGTGAATATAACACACAGTTATACTGAAGGTGGTTGAGTTCTACAAGTCACTTGTTGCTATAGGCAAAGAAGTCGGTTATATTTGGATCCCAAGTCGTGTAGGAATCTATGGAAACACAGTTGTTGACCAGGATGCAAAGGTTTCATTAGATGATAAGTTGGTGGATTGTCCAGTGCCGTACCCTGACAAGAAGCCTATAATAAGTAAATACATTCAAAAGATATGGCAGGACAGATGGAACTTGCAAATAAACAATAAATTGCACGGGATACAATCTGAAGTTGGTAAACTTGTTAGTTCCTCTGGAAAAAAATCGGAAGGAGCAAATTGTTTTGACAAGGTGTCGAATATGCCTTATACGAACAATCGTAGTTACATTTTAAATGATCAAGACCGACCTGGGTGTATTCCGTGTAATTGTGCTTACACAATACAATATGTTTTACTTGACTTTGTTGATGTTGCCGAAACACGTCCCACATTTTATACAGTTGATTTTCTTGAATAATTTACAAACGTCGCTGGCGACAAAATAATTCAGTTTTTAAATATATTATCCAATTTTTAACTTGCATCAAACGTCACATTTATAGATGAAAATTTTCCGATGGATTTTCCGATGTTAACAGGTTTAAAAAGATGATTTTCATCACTGTTGGCATTCAAAATCATATATTCTACCTTTGCAGCTCACCTCACCAACACATATTTTATGATTTTATCTTTTAACAATCTTTTTTAATCGGTAGCAATATGTTTTAAGTGACCTTTTTACCTGCATATTTATTTATATTATCAAAAGTTCACGCATTGATAAAGCTGAAATATTGCTAAAGTTGGCGTTAAGCAACAATTAATCAATTTGCCTATTCGCGCTAAGGGAAAAATTATAAAACGTGGTCACCAAAATTCCGTCAGTCATTCAGTAAGATTCCAATTCCAGTTTTAATACGTTTCCTGCCCAAGTGACTTCTCAATTTTACCAATGGCAATCAAAACTACTTGTCCCGGTTGTCCCTTCCACATCTCTGACCTAAATTTTTATTAATTTGAATAAATTGTTCTCGTCATGATTTAGCTGTAATATTGCTCACTGAATGTAAAATTCTAATCAATTAATCTTAAGATTGTTGCAGACCTGCCGGGCACGATTTGTAAAAAACTCACAAAGATCAATGCATCTAAGGAAGGTCATATAAAACTGACTGGTTTCAGTATTGAAGATCCTTAATTGAAAAGTTTTAAGACAGATGATGGACACACAATGATAGGAAAGTCTGATGGATGGGCATTTAACTTACAAGGAAGTAAGTGGAGATTTTCAACTACTTAATAAACAAAAAAACATTATTGATGTTGACAGATCCCGGCACAATAATCGTTGCACTGTAGGTGTTTTTTTTTTTTTGGTTTCCGGTGATAATTTATGTATCTTGCATCTTTCAAACCCAAACTAGGTCACATGCTTGCTTATTCACAGTATCCTTGGTATTTGGTTATTTATTACCAAAGACAGAATCCTATCGATATCTGGTTTGGTTATTTGGTACCGTCCAAGTCAAGACAGAATCCTATCGATATCTGGTTTGGTTATTTGGTACCGTCCAAGTCAAGGTCCCCAGGCTTTCCTAGTTATCCCAAACCTTCCCTAGATGTGTAGAAAAGATTTCTTATTATACCAACGGTATCTTCCTACGAGGTCTCCGTAAGGAGAAAACGCCAAAAACCAATGGGCAGTAGGGTGAATCCATGGCAGGGTGCATGGTTTCAGGCCGTTATGGTGTACACGAATGGAATACGCTGCGGTCTGAGATTGCTGACAGATACAAACGAAGCCGAACGATTAAAAAGAATTCAAGACATCGTAAGGACAAGCATATCCGGAATAACATGGAAGAATCAGGATATCCAAGAATGGAAAGGACGACAGACCCAGGTAGAGCCAATCCAGCCACGCCACATCAGGTAACTCAGGAAGTAGGTAAAGCCCAGGGCAAGGATCTTAAAGATCAAACGTTGAGAGACACTTCTGTTTGTGTTAATTTATTAACGGTTTTATTTGTTATTACATATGTCTGAGGCATGCACAGAGACCAAACCTTGCAGCAGAGTTGAGATTGACAGAGTTTGATGCAGCTGTAGCAACTACGAGAGCTGATTGAACCCTTTCTCAAACAGTTATAGTCGCCAAACACAAAATGGGATCAACTCAAGCTGGGCAGATGTCATTCGAGAGAAGCATGTACCAGTTTATCAAGAAGTATGTGAAGCTGAGGGCCAAGATGTTGTCAGCGGAAAATCCAGCAAGCACCTTCTGATAAACAGCACTGGTAAGAACCTTGGTGACCAAGTCTTGGATTTTGTCACGCGACTGCATAAAAAATGTTGGTAAGGATTTTAGCAATACTAGTAGGGACGCCAAAAGGTCTTGCGAGACCTAGTGTAAGAACATGAGCATAAAGGGTAGACTTGCTGAGTATATGGCGTACTCATAAAACTCTGCTAAGGAGTGATATGCTGCTTCAGATAGATCGAAAGTTGCAAAGGTAGGCTTTCTATTTGATCAGCTTCAGGCTATGACGTCTACTGTAAGCTCTTATACTAATCAGAACTTTCCAGTTTCAATTCAAGGTATGGCGGATTGTCCAGTACCGTACACTGACATAATCAACTACATGGAATACAGTCAGACTTCGGTAAACAAGTTGGTTCCTGTTGTAAAAACCGTAGGGAACAGGTAGTGTTGACCCGATGTCGTATTGGACACACTAGAACAACACATAGTTTTATTCTCAACAGCGATGATCGACCTGAATGTATTCCATGCAATTGTCCTTATACAATCCAACACGTTTTAATTGAATGTGTAGATGTTGCCGATATCAGGCGGGATATTTATTCTGCTGAGTGTCTTAAAGACCTATTTACAAATGTCGCTGGCGACAAAATCGTTCAATTTTTAAAAGCAATCCATTTATTTACTAAGATTTACATAGATTTATTTAAAGTTTTTATATTGTAATAGCTGTAATGACATTTCTTTTATTATGTTTTTTTATACTTTACACTTTTTTGTACTTGTATTAAGCTATAGTGGTTTTATATTGATATTTTATATATTTATTATGTTTGTTCAATATACTTAAGAGTTCTTGCCACAATAAAGCTAAAATACTGCTGAAGTTGGCGTAAACATCAATCAATCAATCAATCAATTCCAGATATTGCCACTACAGCTCCACCTGCAAGAAAATCACCAAAAGCAGGACATCTCTAGCTTAAGATACAGGTAAAGATACAGCACTGAAAAGAAGTCGGAAGTCCACCAGGGAGAAGATCGGTCTAGCCATTGCCAAACCCACCAAGGGGGCCAAGACAACACCGAAAAAGGGTAAGAAATCAGAGGGCTCCAAGACACTATCACCGGTAATTTCGCTGTCGTCTTTATTGTCATCACCAAGTAGGAGAGTTACTCTTAGAGATAGTATTATTTCTATTCTACAGGAACGGCCCTTTCCGATGAACAAAGACACAATAATACCCACGGCGTTCCCAATTCATCAAGAATTCCCCCGGCTGAAAATACCAGAGTGCAAGCAGGTCAACGACACCCTAGGGTATAATATCAGCTAGCGGTTGTCAGGCTATTGAAAAAAGAAGCCAGGCGTCAAAAGGTGAGAGTCTCCAATCTAATAGTACCCGATGTGAACAAGTGTAAACAAGATACAGCATCTAGTAAAAATTCATATCTTTCTTTTTTCTATTTTTTTATGTACGATATCTTTGATTTTGTATGTGGCCATCAACCTGGTAGATCACATAGAACAGCATGACTGCCAATCTCTGTTTTAACAAGAAAGTATGTATAAATCTCTAACTCGGACCCGGCTAAACGGAGGCTGACCCCGAGGGTCCCGGGATATAGAAAAAGGACCCATTCGGTGGTTGTGCGGGATTGATAAATACACAACCCATCTTTCGGATGGGATGTAAACTCAGGTCCACGTGTTGAAAGAAACGCCACGCTTCCTGCACGTTAAAGAACCCTTGTAGCAAGCTCTTTCGGGGTGGTCCGTAGGTGATCGGCTGCAAGGCTAAATTCCCCGCCCTTGACGATTTCACCCTACTTTTCCAGTGGCAGTCAGAATTTCCCGTTCCGTGGCCCTTTCCATACCCAAAAGTGATTATTTATTAACAAACTTGTTCTCATCTTGATATAGCTGAAATATTGCTGAGTAGACGTTAAACAATATTCAATCAATCAATCAATCAATCTAACTCGGATGTCTCGAACCTCGGATAACTCGAACAATTTTGTATGGTCCCTTCGACTTCGACTTACTCAACAGTTCTCGCCACAATATAGCTGAAATATTGCTGAAGTTGGCGTAAAACATCAATCAATCTTCCAAACAGTAGACAGAGTCAGAGGAATAATGGTATCTGGTAACTGGGTAAGGAAGAAGGATACAGTGGTTTGTGATTATCGTGGGAACTTGGTAACCCATGCTGAAGATGAGTCGATAAGACAGCGTATGTCTAATGCTTATTGAAATTATATGTACATTTTCGTTCATAATTCCAGGAGATTGTGCATAGATGCATCAACACTGCAATGTTCCTGCCATAAACAGATGCTAACCACCTTCGGCCGCCTAATCAATCACCCAGGGGAACACACAAACCTCAATAAATCAAATATTGTTTTCGGCGACAAGGTTCATATACTGTTTATTGCAACCAGAGACATCGCACCGATGGAGAAGCTGTTTTTCGACTATGGGGTGTGCAAGGATGACCTCGGGGACTGCCTTGATTTTCTTCAAAAATAAATATTTTTTTTATTATTCTGTTTTCTATTTTCAAATTTAGTTTTGTACAGAGACTACTTGACAAAAACGAGAATCTCTTGTTCCAAAGCAAGGTATATACAGGTTTGCAATGTTTAAAATGTATCACTCTAACAATTTTTATAGTATCTTTAAACAGGCACTACGTGATAAAAACGAGAATCTTCTGTTAGAAGACGCCTCAGCAGTTTTCCATGAAGGTGTCTGGTTAGTCATGGAATTTGTATTAAAGTTTTAAGTTGTTTTGTGGTTTATTTTTATTTTTTTAAAAATTTTCTTTAACAGGGACCACGTGATAAAAACGATAATCTCCCTTTAGAAAACCAAGGTTTGGAAGTCTTGTAATAAGGTATGTCTTTTGCTCTATTTGTTTTGCTAGATCATTTTGATTCTTTAATTTTTGTATATATTATAACAGGGACTACTTGATAAAAACTATAATCTCCTGTTAGAAAGTGCAGGTTCTGTGAGTTTTATACTATGGTTTGTCTTTTGTTGTATTTGGTTTGTTAGATCATTTTGATACTTTTATTTTTGTATATTTTAACATGGAGTATGTGATAAAAACGAGAATCCTCTGTTAGAAAGTCCAAGTTCTGTACGTTTTGAAGTAAGGTTGTTTTTTTGTTGTATTTTGTATTTGTTTTTACACGGATACAACCTTGGGACACAACAAGGTTCCAGTAAGAAGAGGACAACTATGAAAATGGTAAGTATAACCTTTAAATTAATCTGTTTTATTTATTCTTATTTAAATTCTACTTTCACATTAATTTCGGCAAAACACATCGGTTCTCAACTCATTAATTTGATCAATAAATGTGAAATGCTGTTTCTCTGTAAAATCTAATGTAATTTTGGTTTTTGATGTTACAATCTTCAGATGTGTATAGACATGAGCATAGTTACTGTAGCATAGTAGCGTTATCGTGAAGGGGAGATAATTTCAGTAAAAGGTTAGAATTTTCAATAATTATATATCGTGGCAATGCCTGGAATTTAAACTGAATAGGTCTTATTAGTATTAGAGCTTACAGTAGCCGTCATAGCCCGAAGCTGTACAAATAGAAAGCCTACCTCTAGAACCTTCGATCTATCTGGAGCAGCATATCGCTCCTTGGCAGAGTTCTCTGAGTGCGCAATATACTCAGCAACACTACCCTTAATGCTCATGTTCTGACACTAGGTCTCGTGAGACCTTCTGGCGTCCCAACTAGTGTAAGTAATATCCATACTAACCTCTTTTTGCAGTCGCGTCACCAAATCCGGGACTTGGTCACCAAGGCTCCTACCAGTGTTGTTTATCAGAACTTCCTGGATTTTCCAACCGCTGACAAAATCTTGGCCCACAGCTTCAAAAAGTCCGGGCACGATGAAATTTAGCTAAATTTCCTGCCCCTACCCATTTCTCCAATTTTCCAGTGGCAGTCAAAAGTCGTTGCCCAGGTTGTCCCTTCCACCTTTATTTCTTTCTTCTGATACAATTTTTTGAATTGATTAACTTGTTCTCGTCCTGATATAGCTGAAATATTGCTCATTGGACGCTAAACTCTAACTAATCAATCAATCTTCTGATACTTTCAATTTTTTGAATTGATTAACTTGTTCTCGTCCTGATATAGCTGAAATATTGCTCATTGGACGTTAAACTCTAACTAACTAACTAATCAATCAATCAAAAAGTCCTTGATAAACTCTCGAATGACATCGTGCCCGGCTTGCGTTGACCCCATTTTGTGTTTGCCGACTAGGACTCCGTAAGTAAGGATTCCATCAGCTCTCATAGTTGGTACAACTGCCTCAATCTCTGCCAATCTCATCTCTGCTGCAAGGCTTGGCCTCTGTGTATGGCGCAGACATATGTAAGAATAAGATCGCTAATAAATGCAACTTTCTGAACATGAACAGAAGTGTCTCAACGTCTGATAAAACAGAACTTTGGCCTGTTCCTTGGCTTTACTTACTATCTGGGTTACCTGATATGGCGTGACTGTATTGGCTCTACCTGCGTCTGTCGTCCTTTCCATCCTTGTCTATTCCTGATTCTTCGATGCTACTCCGGATATGATTGTCCTTACGATGACATGAATTCTTCTCAATTGCTCTGGCCAACTTTATTAATAAACACTGCATTCCTTGTCCTTAGCCTTGATTGCATTCTTCTGATAAACATAACCACCTACTGCACCTGGCTTAAAAGATTTAGAAGAACGATACTTCTTCTTACGTTTTATGCCTTCACAGCTGTTGCCGCCCTTATATCAAATAGTGGATGCCGTATCTAGTTAGGGGAATAACTTAGCTACATTTTGAGCCCTCGTTTAGGGACCTTGACCCTTCCCTAGGGCCTGCCGAGGGGAAAATCGGATGTGGTTTGACCTATGATCATCACCCTGCCATGGATACCCACTACCGTCCATTGATTTTTGGCGTTTTTCTTCTTAGGTGGAACCCAGACCCAGAGCTTAAACTATACAATAACCCTATAACAATAGTAAAAGAGGCCAATTTCCTTGGTTTAATTTTTGATAGTAAACTTTCATTTCTTCCCCATATCAAAATGTTAAAAAACAAATGCCTTAAGGCATTAGATATTTTAAAAGTGGTGTCGAGTACCGACTGGGGTGCGGATAGCACTGTTTTATTAAATTTATATCGATCGTTGATTCGGTCAAAACTAGATTATGGATGTTTTATTTACGGTTCCGCCCGTAAATCATACATTAAATTACTAAAAACCGTTCACCACCAAGGTTTGCGTCTTTCATTAGGTGCGTTCAGAACTTCTCCTGTGGAGAGTCTCTACGTTGCAGCTAATGAACCATCCTTGGAAGAAAGGCGTATTAAACTTGGTTTACAATATGCAACAAAGCTTAAAGCGTATCCTTCCAATCCTTCTCACAACTGTGTTTTCAAACCTCTTCACAAAGCTGACTATGAAAAACGACCAAACGTTATACAACCTTTTGGTCTTCGTATCAAACCACACCTTGAATCTGCTAATATAAATTTAGATGAAATAGCTCCTATGGAACTCCCAAAAAACCTCCATGGCTGAACCCAAAACCAACATTTAATTTTGAACTACGCAAACATAAAAAGGATGATACCAATCATCTGGTTATCCAGCAGGACTTTGCAAGAATTAAATCTGAACATCCTGAATACTTGCAAATTTACACAGATGGCTCTAAGGATGGAGACAGAGTGGCTTCTGCAGCCGTTTTTGGAGATCGTGCAGCAACTCTCCGATTACCATCCTCTAGTTCCATATTTACTGCCGAAGCTAACGCTATTTACTCAGCACTTAAATTTGTAGCTTTATCGCAATCAAATAAATTCATGATCTGTTCCGATTCACTCTCTTGCCTATTGGCAATTGAAAGTCGAAAAACAAAACACCCAATTATTTTGAAAATAGCCGAATTCTACAAATCACTTGTAGCATTAGGCAAAGAAGTCATTTATGTTTGGATCCCTAGTCATGTGGGGATCTATGGAAACACAGTTGCTGATCAGGAAGCCAAGGATGCACTAGATGATGAGATGGCAGATTGTCCAGTACCGTACACTGACATGAAGCCTTTAATTGTTAAATACATTTTAAAGTTATGGCAGGCCAAATGGGATCTGCAAATAAATAATAAACTGCATGGAATACAGTCAGACGTCGGTAAACAAATTGGTTCCTGTGGTAAAAACCGTAGGGAACAGGTAGTGTTGACCCGATGTCGTATTGGACATACTAGAACAACACATAGTTTTATCCTCAACAGTGATGATCGACCTGAATGTATTCCATGCAATTGTCCTTATACAATTCAACATGTTTTAATTGAATGTGTAGATGTTGCCGATATCAGGCGTGATTTTTATTCTGCTGATTGTCTTAAAGACCTATTTACAAACGTCGCAGGCGACAAAATCGTTCAATTTTTAAAAGCAATCAATTTATTTAGTAAGATTTAAATAGATCAATTTTAAACAAGTTTCTAATTTCTAATATTGTTATTGTTAAACCAAAAATTTACTATTATGTTTTTTAACATTTTACACATTTGTTTTACTTGTATAAAGCTATATGGTTTTATATTAATATTTTATGTATTTATTAGAATTTCAATAAACCCAACAGTTCTCGCCACAATATAGCTGAAAAATTGCTGAAGTTGGCGTAAAACATCAATCAATCAATCAATCTTAGGTGGAACCGGTAGGAAGATACCCGTTGTATATTTAGAAATCTAAGACCCCATATCTACACATCTAGGGAAGATTTGGGGTAACTCGGACAGCCTGGGGCCTTGGGTATAGGAAAACGAAGTCGTATTTGGGAAAATTACCCTACCTACCCCCATAGTCTGCTTACCATGAAATCCAAGACCCTTGCAGAACTAAATACAGGCCTTATTTAGCAGGGTCCCCTAGCTATTTTTGAGCTATAGTTTGGGGTATTGGAGGCCTCAAGGGCCCAGAAATAGAGAATTTTATGGTTGGATATGGGCTGGTTTAGGGTACCGTCCTTGCGTTTTATGCCCCGAACGGCTGTTGCCGGCCTTACATGAACTAGTTCTTGCCTTATCTAGTTAGGGGAACATGTTGGCTACATTTTGAGCCCTTGTTTGTTGAAATTGACCAATTCCGAGGGGAAATACGGACCTAATATGACATCTGATCTTAAACATCGGAAAAATAAAGAAACAGAGACATGAGTACGGCACAGAAAAGGAAAATAAAGACACACACACATACAAAGATGAACAACACGGACCTGTGTGAGATCAAAGGCATCGGTAGACTAAACATCTCCATATAAGACACCCGCCGTGTTGAACTTGTCAAATCCGGTAGTAATGTCAAAATCCGGTTGAGAATTTGGCCTGTAGACTAAGGGTTAGATTATTATATTTACCCATACTGTGGAACAACTATTAATAATGGGGGGGGGGGGNGGGGGGGCTTGAAAGGAACGTCTGACATGGAGTCCTTTTTGCAATTGGAAGCAATCAAGTCTTTTTATCAGTCCATGACAGAAATATTGCTATATCCATGTATGCCATCCTGTTTTTTTTTTCCAGCCTTCACCTTTCCGGATAATATTTTTTCACCAAATGTCTAGCGCAATGAAAGGGAGTGTTTGGCTATCCATTAAACCGGTTTAACCCACCATTTCTTTACAAATGCCTGTACAAAGACAGGGTCATTGTTGTTGACGGTTTTCTGGTGGTTCCCGCATGATTTGTCGTTTTATATTGATATTTTATATGTTTATTATAATTGTTCGGTATACTTAACAGTTCTCGCCACAACATAACTGAAATATTGCTGAGGTTAGAGTTAAACATCAACCAATCAATCAATCAGTCGATCGTTTTGTCTCATGGACTTCGGCTCTTGACAATTCTGTTCGGTAATTGTTATAACCCCAATAAACTATACATTTGTATATGATTATTCGATATTCTTCAAATTTGCATGAGAAAATCATCTAAGAAGGGGTGGAGCTAAGTAACTAGATACTAATAAAGTGTAATTTTTGGTATCTCTGTGCCATGCCAAAATATCCAATATTACCGAAGTGAATTTCCAAAAAATCCCACTATCTTTTCATATTCCAAGAGAAGATAGGGGTCCGAAATACATATTTGCTGCAATTACCATAAACACGTTTATCAAGATTTGCTTGCGCAAATTAATAATAAAGAAACAGCAGTACAGAAAAAGTCAACAAGATGGAAAAAAATTACATAGGCATAGAAGTGTTACGAGGATGAATATTTCTGCATGGGCGCTGGTCAAATGTAAAGCCCTGTCTCATAATCCTTCATTATGCTGATGAAAAATACAAACCGATCTTATGGCAGTTGTATTGATATTTATTTACACTCCAAAGTATGCCAAGTAAACTGACCTCGGTAGTATGCTTTGTATGAAAGCACACGATGTTTGTTTGCATGCGCATGGTTCTGCTAAAATATAAGCTAGAACCATGAAAGCTCAACATGCTAGACTGATTTATTAGTCGCGATTGGGACAGTTATTGTTTACGTTTAGCAATTTAGTCAGGACGGACTTTGACACGACCATATGTATAAAATACTAGTACCGTTAATTATCTCCCTCATTAAATTTTCCATTATATCAAGAAGGATCCTAAAGTTTTTCAGGTATTATTGAAATATCGTCAAAATACCGTAATTTTTTGCAAATTCTCTAAATTATTGTTTTAACAATATTTTGGGATACTTTCTCAATACCTTTTTTTTTTGTTTTTGCAACCTACAATGAATTATTTCAGCTGTTTACAGTAAAATTGGATGGATAATAATAAGACTCTCGGTTGTCATATGGAATCTTCACTATACAATATCTTGGAGAGGTAGCCATTCTTACTCACAGTATGATGTGAACACTTGTTCATTTTCCTTAAATGAGATAAACCAATTCTAAATGAATTTTGAAGGGTTACATATGTAATGGTCGAAAATAGTAAATAGTATTATACAAATCTCCTTCAACTTTAAAATTGAATTGCAGAGGATCTGGTATTTGGTTTCAGAAGGTTAATATGTATGACATATAGCACATGTCTTTTGACGAGTGACTTTTAAAATTGGTTTGAGACATAAGTATTAATTAAGGAAATTTACAAATATGGTCAGAGTTGTACAACCAGTATGCTTATTTCAATAAGCTTGTGTATGTGTGTGCAGATATATATAGATGTAAAAAGCAAAATAACGAAATTCTGGATCTGCGTTTCAGATTACATTAAAGCAGATAGGTTGATATCAACCTTGTCTTTGGCAATCTAACCTCACCTCATCTTCTTGACTAACTAAATACCAAAGTTACTGAACAAATAAATGTAGTCTATTTTATTGTGACGGCAGCTAGGGAAAGACCTACAGAACTGCGGGCATTGGTTGGTAAAAAAGACAAAATGTTAATATTCACTACTGAAATTTGTTGCTTGCATCATGCAACCTGCAAATGTCATAGTGAAAATGAGTTTTTTATGCCCTGCGACGCAAAGTCGGGGGCATATTGCTTTACCCCTGTCCGTCTGTCCCTCCGGCCGAGGGGGTATATGGTTTGTTCGCGCAAATCCTACAGTTTTTATGCTAGAAAGTTTTTATCATGCGTATCATTTGTACATATATTGAAGATGTGGGTTTTGTGGTTCATATACATTGTTGAACCTTTTGTGACTTTTCATAGAGGGTGCATAGTTTGTCCGTGCAATTCCTACAGTTTTGATGCTAGGAAGTTTTCATTTAGCAGTTCATTAGTGCTCATTTTGAAGATGTGTACGTGGGAAGGATTTTGATTTTGGTTCATTTTTGTAAAAAATATACATTGTTGAACTTAGTTCTATTTTTGGTGTCTTAGTAATATAGGATACATAGTTTGTCTGCGCAAATCCTCCTACAGTTTTGATGCTATGAAGGTTTTATTTTGCAGATCAATTGTACCTATATTGGAGGTGTGCGTGTGAAAAAGGATTTTGATGTTTGTGCATTTTCCTTAAGAATATACATTCATTTTTCGGCGAGTAAGTAATAGAGGGTACATGTACAGATTGTCTACACATCTCTTCCTACAATTTTGATGCTGGGAAGCTTTTATTTTGCAGTTCATCTGTACGGATATTGACGACCTGCATGTGGTCAGGTTTTATAATTTTGGTTCAATTATCAAAAATATACTTTGTTGAACTTTGTAATTTTTGTGATTAATTAATCATGGTAAAAGAGGGTACATAGATTTTCTTTTAAATAACGTGTGTAGCGGAGGCGTTATATGTCTTACAGACACAAATATTTTACTTAGAAATAACTATTTGATTCAATCTTTGGCGAGGGCATGTCATCCTCTAGTTTATTTTATCCAATGCGTATTGTAATCTTTGTTACATGTACACATTTGGATAATTTAATGAGCAGTTTTATGAAAAGGCTCAGATACTGAACCCACAGAAAACAGGAACATCAGTAGCAAAGATACATTTTAGCAGTTTGATTTAGAATAACATTTTCCTTTTTTTTAAAAAAATATCTTCATTCATATTGAATTTAACCATTTGAAAAAAAAATTCCTAAAATCAAACCAAGAACAAGCAGCCAATAGGATTTAAAGTAAAAGCTGGAATGACGTATTATTTAGAGATATCATAAAACAACCCTAAATTTCCTTTCGTGACGATTCAGATGGTATTGTTGATGATGAAAACGGTAAATACAAAAATGTATTAAGATTGGTCAAAATCTTCATACTGTTAATCTGTCAAATAAAAGCATATCTGATTTCATAGGAGTATTTCAAGATCGTACAAGATACCTTGAGACTGTCTTCACTGATTTTCAGAAAACTGTACTTGTCTATTGGAAGGCATCGCGCTTTTGAGGAAATAATAATTCAGAATTTTTAGAGGGCCCTTTTTAAACGATAATGCATACTTTGAGAACATTATGTTGCAAAATACTTAAGATTGCCATCATAATCTTTATAAGAGGTGCATGGGTTCCTATAGAGATGATAATGAAACAAAAGTGTTGTGCAATGACTACAAGTATGGCAAGCCGTTTTAATATTTATTCACCGAATAAGATATCTTGTGTATATAATAAGATATCTCATTTGTTTTATAAGATATCTTGTAAAATTATAAGATATCTTCTTATTAATTAGATATCTTATAAACTTTATAAGATATCTTATAAAGTTTATAAGATATCTAATAATCTTTAAAAGATATCTTATAAAGTTTATAAGATATCTTATAAACTTAAAAAGATATCTTTTTAATTTGAGAACATATCTTTTAAAGTTTATAAGATATCTATAAAATATATGAGATATCTTGTTTTTAATATATATATATGATATCTTATAAAAGAAATAAGATATCTTGTATGCTTTATAAGATATCTTATAAATAAAATAAGATATCTTATAAACTTCAAAAGATATCTTTTAGAATTTTTCTTTACAAGATATCTTTTTAACTTTAAAAGATACTTTGTAAGTTTAATAAGATATCTTATTTTATTTATAAGATATCTGATTTATTTTATACTGAAAAGTGGATGACGAAACGTTCTCCCTTTTTTTCAAAATACTCTTAGAAGAACATAAGATGCGTATTCCATGATTGATCTACTCAAGTGGATAGGATTGTAATGTATGTAATGTCATATCGTATGAACCTGTTTAAATCATCTGAACAGATTCAAAGGCGTATGCAAATGTATTATTTGTCTCTGACAGAACTACCGAACTTAAAAACGGAATATATACATATATTATGTAGTTTCATAAAATCATAGACTGTCATAAAATCATAGACTGTCAATAAACTGGCGATACATGTACAACCACATGAACTACGTATATTGCATTCAGTGATCACTTACATCGAAAGGAAATATCATAGAAAGTTTTAAAGGTCATCTTCCTTGTTTTGTCTTTGTTTTTATCTGTTACCGTTTTTTGTCATGTCTTTGGACTTCGATTTTTGTAGTCATTGCTTCCCTTGTTCCTTCGGTATTCTACTGCCGTTGTTTCCTCTTTCAGCATGCACACAATGCAACCTCATAGAGGTCAGTGGCTAAACCTGTAAGTGCTTTTATTTACTTCACGTGCCTTATCAGACATGTTAATTGACCTGGGCAATCTAGTCACAAATACATTGTAATCATATATAGGCATATACTATTTTACACGCGGCAAACTATACAAGAACTGTCCCCTGTAATGTTAAATTCGGTATGCGTCAATTCTGTTATGTAAGATTTCATTATCGATCGGCTTGTTCCCGTTTTAAAACTGTGTTAATGTTATCTGGAAGATTATTGATCATAATTAGTAATATCGGAAGATAATAAAATGTTCAGATCCATAAGTACAAAGTTTTTCAGTTTTCGATTTTCCGACAAACCGGTTGCATATTCAAATAATGATATCGAACCCGAAATAAAGCATTATACATGTAGTTTTCTGTCAAAAAGGTATCTTGAAATTAGTCATATTCAAGTAATTCAAAAACTTTAATACTTGTCTTGGAAATATTCGTTTTAAATAAGCTGAAAAAAATAAAAATATAGTTTTCTTTAGTTTTTTGTTTGTTTGATTGATTGATTGAATATTGTTTAACGTCTACTCAGCAATATTTCAGCTATATCAAGACGAGAACAAGTTTGTTGATAAATAATCGCTTTGGGGTATGGAAAGGGCCATGGGACGGGAAATTCTGACTGCCACTGGAAAAGTAGGGTGAAATCGTCAAGGGCGGGGAATTTAGCCTTGTAGCCGATCACCTACGGACCACCCCAAAAAGAGCTTGCTACAAGGGTTCTTTAACGTGCAGGAAGCGTGGCATTTCTCCCAACACATGGACCTGAGTTTACATCCCATCCGAAAGATGGGTTGTGTATTTATTAATCCCGCACAACCACGGAATGGGTCCTATTTCTATATCCCGGGACCCTCGGGGTCAGCCTCCGTTTAGGAGGGGTCACACCCCGCAAGCCGGAGATACTGGGTCCTATTTCTATATCCCGGGGTTCCCTCGGGGTTTTGTTTGTTTGATTTTGTTTTGTACATCAAAACATTTCGCAATGAATGATGCTACCTTACAACAATGTGTCACAAAGGTTGATACGTTTATTTTATTAGGATGTGAATTGGTATCCATAAAACTACGTACATGTGTTTACAATCCACAGAATGAATGCCAAATTAGATGACAGAGGTGGTGGGGACAGAGGTGGTGGGGTATCTCATATTTGTGATATTTTTAATAGGTATAATACTCCCACATAACAAGATTTCGAACAATTTCCGATCAAGTCGTATCCCTCGGACAATGGTTTGTACACGTTATTGGAGAAAATTATTTATATGTTTTGATGTACATTGATTAAATTTTGCTCCTATTATGCACTTTGCTGCAGAAGTTGTTTAGAAATCTTGGGTAGATCATACCAAACATGTATATTTCACAGTGTTGCGGATTATTTCCTTTTCCAAAATTATACATTAATAAACAAATTTTATTTGAAAATGAATAATCATCTGATATATGAAACAGAAATTTGACTGATTTATTCAGAGACATATCTCTGATTTATCTGATTCTCAAACAATACACTCAAAGAGCAGCTGATTTACCACATCAGAAACATTTATTACCGGATAATTTGATTTTTATTCAATACACGTTCAAAGTTAAAAAATTTGACAGTTGATTGACCACACCTTATGTAACTCCGGCCACGGTTTTTTTATCTTTTGTTTTGATATCAAGAAAATTAAATATGCCATATCATTCTATTTATAAATCAACTGTCTTTAAAAATCAAAGAGTTATCCAAGGCTCATGCAATACACAATGAAAGTTGAAAATCTAGTACATGTGTTTTGTAACTGCCTAATTCCAACATACAAGATATCTTTCAGGTCACGGTTTTGACCTTTTGCTTCAGTAAAAAATGCGTTTTTATGTATTAATGAATTATCTTTTGATATCAATAAAAACAAATTGATCGGCTAATCTGATTTTTATTCAATACACACGCAGAGTTATAAAGTTGTCAGACAACAATAGCAGTCTTTTCCGGCCACTTTTTCTATCCCTTAGTAAAACAAAAAAGTATCATTTAAGCCATTTTATTCGTAAATAAATCATTTTTGAAAATGACAAATTTTTTTTTGGATTCAGTCCTATAGATTTCGAAAATTAAGGTTTAAAGTCCTAATTTCACATTTTTTCTTCCGGCAATCGTGATGTCTTTAAAATTAATTTCATAAAGTAATGTATCATCTTATAGATCTTCTATTAGCTTTTAAAATATTTGTGAATAATTTCTCTATATGTTAATGCATTCAAAAGATATGAAGGACAAGGCATGCATATTAAGACTTTCCGGTTTTTCAAACTTCCCGTTAATACGAATTAAATATGTTTGTAAATGGAACGAACTTATGCGATCAATGATCACAAGTTTGAGATCAAGGATGACAGCTTTACGATCAAAGATCATATGACTAAGTAGCGATCAAGGATCATATGAGTTTGCGATCAAGGATCACAATCTTGCGATCAAGGATCACAATGATTGTGATCAATGACACTGTGCAATCAAGGATCGCATCACAAGTTGTGATCAATGATCATAACTTTTGGGATCAATGATTGCAAATTGTTTTGTGATCATTGATCGCATATACCCGTATGATCATTGATCGCAAGTAGAACAATCCTTGATTGTAATCATTGACTGCTACAGGATCACAAAATAATCAGTTAGGGATTACAAAAACGGCAATCTTGAATTTTCCCTGTACTGTATGTCTAAACAGAATTGAAAAATGGGAAGTTAAAAATGGTTTTAAATTGTCAAGCTCGAAAACAGTCGGGATGCATTTCTGTTGTAAGCGGAAAATGCACCCAGACCCAGAACTGAAACTACAATAACCCTATAACTATTGTAAAAGAGGCCAAGTTCCTTGGTTTAATTTTTGATAGTAAACTTTTATTTCTTCCCCATATCAAAATGCTAAAAAACAAATGCCTCAAGGCATAAGATATTTTAAAAGTTGTGTCGAGTACCGACTGGGGTGCGGATAGCACTGTATTATTAAATTTATATCGATAGTTGATTCGATCAAAACTAGATTATGGATGTTTTATTTACGGTTCCGCCCGTAAATCATACATTAAATTACTAGACACCGTTCATCACCAAGGTTTGCGTCTTTCATTAGGTGCGTTCAGAACTTCTCCTGTGGAGAGTCTGTATGCTGCAGCTAATGAACCATCCTTGGAAGACAGACGTATTGAACTTGGTTTACAATATGCAACAAAGCTTAAAGCATATCCTTTCAATCCTTCTCACAACTGTGTTTTCAAACCTCTTTACAAAGCTGACTATGAAAAACGCCCAAATGTTATACAACCTTTTGGTCTTCGTATCAAACCACACCTTGAATCTGCTAATATAAATTTAGATGAAATAGCTCCTATAGAAACTCCCAAAAAACCTCCATGGCTGAACCCAAAACCAACATTTGATTTTGAACTACGCAAACACAAAAAGGTTGATACAAATCCTCTGGTTATCCAGCAGGACTTTACAAGAATTAAATCAGAACATCCTGAATACTTGCAAATTTACACAGATGGCTCTAAGGATGGAGACAGAGTGGCTTCTGCAGCCGTTTTTGGAGACCGTGCAGCAACTCTCCGATTACCATCCTCTAATTCCATATTTACTGCTGAAGCTAACGCTATTTACTCAGCACTTAAATTTGTAGCTGTATCGTAATCAAATAAATTCATGATTTGTTCCGATTCACTCTCTTGCCTATTGGCAATTGAAAGTCGAAAAACAAAACACCCAATTATTTTGAAAATAGCCGAATTCTACAAATCACTTGTAGCATTAGGCAAAGAAGTCATTTATGTTTGGATCCCTAGTCATGTGGGGATCTATGGAAACAAAGTTGCTGACCAGGAAGCCAAGGATGTACTAGATGACGAGATGGCGGATTGTCCAGTACCGTATACTGACATGAAGCCTTTAATCGTTAAATATATTTTAAAGTTATGGCAGGCCAAATGGGATCTGCAATTAAATAATAAACTGCATGGAATACAGTCAGACGTCTGTAAACAAGTCGGTTCCTGCGGTAAAAACCGTAGGGAACAGGTAGTGTTGACCCGGTGTCGTATTGGACATACTAGAACAACACACAGTTTTATCCTCAACAGTGATGATCGACCTGAATGTATTCCATGCAATTGTCCTTATACAATTCGACATGTTTTAATTGACTGTGAAGATGTGGCCGATATAAGGCGTGATTTTTATTCTGCTGATTGTCGTAAAGACCTATTTACAAATGTCGCTGGCGACAAAATCGTTCAATTTTTAAAAGCAATCAATTTATTTTATAAGATTAAAATGGATTTATCTTAAAAGTTCTAATATAATAACAATTAAACTTACATTCTTCGTGTTATGTTTTTATATTTTACACACTTGTTTTACTTGTATAAAGCTGTAATGGTTTTATATTTATATTTTATATATTTATTTATCAAAATTGTTCAATATATTTAACAGTTCTCGTTCAATATAGCTGAAATATTACTGAAGTTGGCGTAAAACATCGATCAATCAATCAATCCTCTGAGCTTGGAGTACGAGTCTTCCTAACAGAGGCCCGGCACCTTTGATCGGTTTTCAGGGGCTCCGGCTACAGAGCTGCCTGGTGCGTCCCCAGTTGGTGGATAGGGGAGTGCCCTGTCTATGCGCGGTAGTCAGGTCATAATACAGAAAGCCTGACTGCGAACCGTTGTAGCCAAACTGTTTGGAGAAACGCCACGCTCCATGCAGTATAAAGACCCCTTCTATATTTCTCTAAAGAGAGCAGACGCACTGGGTGTCGTATAGAAGGCTAAATTTCCTGCCCCTACCCATTTCTCCCCTTTTCCAGTGGCAATCAAAAGTCGTTGCCCCGGTTGTCCCTTCCACCTTTATTTCTTTCTTCTTTTACTTACAATTTGTTTTGAATTGATTAACTTGTTCTCGTCCTGATATAGCTGAAATATTGCTCATTGGACGTTAAACTCTAACTAATCAATCAATCAATCTTTCTTCTTTTACTTACAATTTTTATGCCCCCAGATCGAGGATCCGGGGGCATATTGTTTTTGTCCTGTCTTTTGTCTGTTTGTCTGTGCGTCCGAAACTTTAACCTTGGCTATAACTTTTGAACTATATAAGGTAGACTTTTGATACTTGGCAAGTGTATAGGTCTAGTCAAGAGGAACATAAATATGCAAAAAAAAAAAAAAAAATTGGTCAAAGGGGTCAAAAAGGGAATCTGGGGGCAATTGTAGTGTTTCACAAACACACTTGTTTGAATTGATTAACTTGTTTGAATTGATTAACTTGTTCTCGACCTGATATAGCTGAAATATTGCTCATTGGACGTTAAACCCTAACTAATCAATCAATCTTTACTTTCCTTGGCCCTGTACACCACTGATGAAGGTACCGACCAAAACGTTTAGGCCATTCTTTTTACTTTTTAAGCTTTTTATGGTGTTTTATCATTATGTTTTGAAGAAAATGACTGCAATGAAAATTTGCAAGTATTTTTTTTCCATTATTATGTTATTTTAAACAAAATAATTGTATAAAATGAAAGTATAACAGTGTAACTGTAGTGACTGAAATGAAGATTTACGGGTGTTTTTTTTATCAAAATTATTCGTTTTGATGATTTTTGAACAAAAGAATGTGTAAAAGTAAAGTTTTACTCCAACCGATACTTTTGTAAAGACTGAAATGAAGATTTACTAGTGATTTTTTTTTTGGAATTTTTAACAAAATAATGTGTAAAAGGAAAGTTTGAACTAACCGATGTATTTTTACTGCCTAAAATGATGATTTACAAGAGATTTTCTAATAAAACTGTTCATTGTTATGAAAAAGGAAACCAAGGAGTCCTTGGTTAAACAAAAATAATGTGTAAAAGCAAAGTTTCGAACTGACGATACATTTGTAATGACTAAAATAAAATTTATAGGTGGTTTTTATACGCCCTCCTTATGACGGACGTATTATGGTATACCGATTGTCCGTCCATCCGTTTGATATGTCGCGCTCTAACTTGACAACCATTTGGCCAATTTACTTCAAAATTTGTAGAAGTATTGGGTATGATGGCCTTACGATCTGTATTTTTTATATCGATTTTTATGCCCCTAGATCGAGGATCAGGGGCATATTGTTTTTGTCCTGACTGTATGCCTGTCTGTTTGTCAGAATCTTTAACCTTGGCTGTAACTTTTGAACTATGTAAGAAAGACTTTTCATATTTTGCAAGTGTAAAGGTCTAGTCAAAAGGAACACAAATGTAAAACAAAATTAGGTCAGGTCAAAGGCCAAGGTCACATAGGTTAAAATAAATGTTAACTTGGCTGTTTTCCAATATTTGACTACATTTATATAATCCTTATAATTTAACTTTATTGAGGCAAGGTTTGCTTTATGTAATTGCTAATAAAGGCCAGGTTTAACTAATTGAAGGTGTCCTTCACATTTCTGATTTTTTGCACATTTAAACATATAACAGAGAAACATCGGAATATGTCAAAAGATGGGGGTGCAAAGGTTCGTTTTTTGTCAAGGAGAGATTGAAATTCCCCAAAATTCTGATTTTTTGCATGATGATTGATAGGATTGAGATACATTGAAATATAAAAAGAAAAAAAATTGGGGTTTAAACATAACAGAGAAACATCGGAATATGTCAAAAGATAGGGTACCAAGGTTCGTTTTTTTGTCAAGGAGAGATTGAAATTCCCCAAAATTCTGATTTTTTGCATGATGATTGGTTGGATTGAGATACATTGAAATATAAAAAGAAAAAAAAATGGGGACCCGTTTTCGTTTCCCAGCGGTTTGATAATCGTCCAGTTTGACCTAAATTTACATTGAACATATATGGAAAGCGGGTTTCTGACGGCTATTAATCAGATAAATATTGTTTTAAAAATAGTTGAACGTCCTACAATTTCTCAAAAAACCTAACACAATACTGCAAAAGCCCTGAGCTTTTTAAAACTACATGTATAATAATTGTGGTAGGTCACCGTGATTGATTGTTCTATAAATGCATTCAAAGATATGCATTTGTGCAGAAAAGTTTTTCGTGAAGGGCCACGCATGCCGGCGACGATACCATTAAAGAGAGTTGCGCAACATTATCTTCGCATGAATTCTATAACAATTTTGAAAATTAATTCATCGATACAATGCACTTCTCCGTTATGAACGCCAGGTTGATTGTATTAACGCATGCAAAGGACAAAAGAGATTGTATTTTTAGGAAAATCACATTCAAATTGACAATTTTACGTCAGTTTTTTCTCTTATGAGAAAAGAATTTATTGCACTAAATATAGAACATTTATACCACATTATTGAAATTAATTATCTATCCGGTGAAATGTTTCTTGTCAATTAAAATTAAGTTAATTAGATTTTTAATAATTGCGTTCAATAAATGAATGACACAAATACACGAAATAACTTACATTTAAACAGTAAAGCGCGCCTTGGCTAGTTCAGGGGAGAGTTCCGGGTGTGGACCCCTTTTTTTTCTGGATTTAAAAAAAAACTTTCGTGCAGAATTCAGGTAAAAATTGAAAAAAAAAATGGTACAAATTCATCTGCAACCGCTTTTATTTCTGGGACCCATCGGAACCCTTTTTCCACAGGCTGGATCCGCCAGTGGCGAATGACCTATTGCCAGTATTAGATTTTGTTTGAATGCTATCTTTGCTATTAACCACAATATTGCAATTACTTGTATCTTTGCAAGACTGTAAGTCTTGTTTGCCATTAAAAACAGTTCATAGCAATTTACGCAAAAAAAGGATATCTTTGATTTAAAAGCATTCATTAGATATATATTTTTACCTTTAGCAGAGTACTTCTGCATTTATTCAGGAAAAAAAACCACCGAGGATTCCCAAAGTAAAATTTTGTATGGCTTTTAGGGTTTCCCAAAGTGTACAACGATTCCACGATTTCCGGGTATGGAGGATGTTTCTTTGGTGTTTTAGTTTCACTGTATTTTCTCTTACGAACAGTTCTCTTTCTTGGTACAGACGAAGCTTTTTTCAACAATTCGAATGCGTTTATAAATGTTCTTGGATATATTTTCGGTAGTTCGTCTTCACTACTGTCTATTATTATTATTATGTAATTTTCAGGTTTGTCTACGAATTTGAATTCATTTTCAGATACGAATTTTATGTCTTGTGATCTGCCGTTTTCGAATCTGATTGCTTGTGCTGTTGATGGAATATATTTAGACATCCATGTCTTCCCTTTGTCATAGACCCATACAATTGTTCTTTCCTCGGGTACTTCATTCAGGTAATTCAACAGAGTTTGTTGCCAAGGTTTATGTTCGCATGTTTGATAGAATAATTTCATTCCTTCAATATACTCTTCTTCATTGATTTTATTGGCCGCATTATAACAATGTTCTGTCTGTACCTTATATGTGTGTTGCCGTATTCGCTTTCGATTAAATGTTTTTCTGTACAATGTTCGGCAGTCATCATAGTTACCAATGTTCTTATGGGGTTCCTATTTTATTTGGTCTCTCCGTATTCTACTCAATCGCCTTCCTTCTTAACATATTTGTCGTTTTGTGCGATTGAATCCCTCATAACCTCTAGATGTATTTTGTTGTTATTAGCCATTGTTTTTATTTGGTTTCTTCTCTTTCTTTCATTTAGCACTATGTATCCCTGTAAACGTGGGGTTTCATTTTCTTTGCCTTTTTCTTTTCCCCATTTGATGTATTCTACTACGCTGTGCTTCTCAGTGATCTGTGCAGTGTTTCTATATCTTTTTCTGTATAGTTGTTTAGTGTAAATACCCATCTTTTTGCTGGATTGTTGTATGTGTATTTTATGGCATTTTTTGTTTCACAATTACCAATCAAAGGTAATTGCTACTTCCTGAATTTTGATGTGTTATTGCCACAAGAAAATCTCAGGCTTTTCTGCCCTATCTGCAACTGAATTTTTTTTATTTTTATAAATTTTTATTTTTTCTATTTTTTGGTTCAACTAATTTGCATAATTTTTTTTCTCTAAGGGAGGTAATTATGGTTTTTTGTGTTTTTCTCGTATTTCTTGACCGATTTTTTTTTTTGCATGAATCTTTTTTTTTCTCTTCCGTTTCCCATACTCATTTGGCTTTATTCCGTTAATTTTTTTTCTCTCTCTATCATCCATTTTATCTTTTCTATCCACTATCTACAGTATCAACGCAGCGACGGAGGGGTACGGTAAGTTTCCCCGAAAAAAATTGCAAGACAGGTGGGACTTGCAAATAAAAAATAAATTGCACGGAATACAATCAGAAGTTGGTCAACTTGTTAGTTCCTCTGGAAAAAATCGGAAGGAGCAAGTTGTTTTGACAAGGTGTCGAATAGGGCATACAAGAACAACTCATGGTTACATTCTTAATGGTGAAGACCGACCTGAGTGTATTCCGTGTAATTGTGCTTTCACAATACAACATTTTACTCGACTGTGTCGATGTTGCCGACATACGTCGCACATTTTATACAGCTGATTCTCTTAAAGATTTATTTACAAACGTCGCTGGCGACAAAATTATTCGATTTATAAAACCTGTCAATTTGTATAGTAAAATATAAGTATGTTATCCAATTTTTAACTTTCATCAAGTTTGATCTATTTATCTTAAGTTATCTTTAATAGGATTTTTATCTTTTAGAAATCCTTTATCTGTACATAGCAATATGCTTTAAGTGACTTTTTTAAACTAATATATATATTACTAAACAGTTCACGCCACGATATAGCTGAAATATTTCTAAGTTGGCGTTAAGCAACAATCAATCAATCGTCCTCTGCCGCATAAGTGCTGTATAACGAATAGTTCTTTATATTAAGATTATCGCTTTTCTTTAAATGCGTTTCCTGACGACAAAATGCCACAGGAGAAAACGATTGGACAAGCAGAGTAATCTCAATTAAATTTATCTTCAGACCTCGACAATTCCATTGAATTATGGAGTCCATCTTCAACGCGGTTGTCTTATAGGTGACCAATCCTTTCGGGGGATCTGTTTCCCTGATCACTTTTGTTGCAATGTATGGACCCTCCCGAATCGTTAGCTTTAGGAGATCTACTATTAGATCCTTTCTCACAGAACGAATTTGGAGTTGGAAGTGAAAAATCCAAATCCATTTCATTCTGGTCGTCATCTAATTCGGGTAATGCCGGTAAGTCGCTGAAACGGTTGTGTGCGGAGACAATATCGCGCTCAGCCTTTTTCATCCTATTTGATGTTAATTTTGGATCTACTCTTTTCTTTATAATCCTTTTTTTCTGTTTGCCTTTAGACTGGCATAGTTCAGGTTCTGCAGTTGAAGTATTTTGTTTATTTTTTTCCTGGTTTGATATTTTTGTACAAGGAGGAACATGAACCTCAGCTTGCACTTGTTTGACAACTGTTGTTTGACTTGATATGGAAGACTTTTGTGGAGGTTGAACAGATATATTGGTAGGGTTTGAATGAGTAAGTGGATAAGGCATGGTAGAAGTTATTGGCCAAGTAAATAGTGTTTGTGTAAAAACTGTAAAACATTGTTTTTACTATAGCTGCATACAACGGTTTATCATTAGAAACAGAAAAAATCCTTCTTGCCTCCTGGTAACTGCAATGCTTTCTGCTTTAATACGCTGAATTTCCTTGTATATAAATAGGACAGTTTTTGGAGGATGCCATGTGTTCTCCACTGCAATTAAAGCACTTTGCAGTGCTATCACAGTTTTGAACATCATGGCCTTCCTGTCCACAATTACAACAGCGTTGCTTTCCTCTACACGAATTGCTTCCATGGCCAAACTTTTGGCATTTGAAGCAACGCACAGGTGATGGAATAAACGTATCAACCTTGATTAAAAAAGGACTAATGTGAATTGATTTTGGAGCAGAAGGTTTGGAAAACGTTAACATATATGTTTTTAAATTTATAGTTTTATTATCAACCTTTTTGGTGAATCTTTTTACATCTATAACACTTTGCGGATGAATTTATTTGCAAATTTCATTTACAGGTAGGTCAGAAAGGTCACAATCCCTGTCTCGAATGAATCCACGACTGTAATTTAAATTGGAATTCGGAGCAGATATTATCGGAATGTCCCCAACCTTGGTAAGTTTCAGTATATTTTAAGATTGTTCCTGTCTGTCACATTCTATTAAAATTGATCCGTTACGTTTTTGACATCTCCGGCAGAGCCTTTGATGGTTTTGTCAAGAACAAACGGTGAGATTTTGGTTAAAGGTTTTGAGTCTGGAGTACTTTGAAGAACTTTAAATCTAAACCAGTGAGAGTTACTAATTTTTGATGGACGTTCGTCTTCATCACTTGTGTCTAAATCTCTTTTACTACTCCCCCTCCCTAGTTGTGTGCTCGTGTCTCCATGGCGTTATTGAAAAATTCACTGCCTTGCTCCACACCCGCCGCGGAGTGCCAACAAGGGTGATGCTTAAACATGGTGGATATCCAACGCAAGTGGACTGGAAATGAATCAAGGTCCACCATGATGCAATTTGCAAGATCGGCCAAACCCATTGTACTCGTACAGAGTATCCCTTTAGGGAGACAAGCATCGTGCCAGGGGTTACCCAGCGATACAACTCTCCGGAATAACATCTACACGATTGACCCATGAGCCACCGCATTCTTTAGATACTTTGTAAAAGAAAACCTTAAAAGTTCAGTTTTATGTACGACAATAGACTAATATTGAATCTAAAGGGCTTGGCGTGACCAGCCTATTGATCGAACCGGGTCCATTTAAATATATTGATGAAAACAGTAATTTTCAATAATTGAATGGTAAAAATGCTCGATTCCAACATTGGTAAATTTTCTTAAACTGTCCAAGACATGCAATTTTTGAAATTCTTCTTAGCAACCAAGGTTTTTGAGTGAATTTGATAAAAAACAAAAAAACATTTTAATTAATAATAGCATATATTTTGCCATTTCGTTCAGTATATCCTTTAAATAAAAATTCGTAAAGGTTCCACGTATTTCGATGGGATTTTTTTCTTTGGATTCCTTTTGTTGAAAGCTGTCAGTAGTACTTCAACAGATTTAGCATATCTCTTACAGTTTCTGAGCATTCAGGGATCAAAAGTGCTAATTTCTCTGTTCCCTAGTTTGTGTCCAATTGATTACTGTTTCATTCTCCGTATTGTTTCTGTAAAGGTAAGTTCTGTGTACGGCTCTTTACTGTGTCCATAATCACTTTATATTACACTTGTTCAAATTTCAATGATCGTATCATGCTGCGCTCCGCGTAGCCCTTTATTTTCATATAGTAAAGGAATATCATTCTTCATAAAAATAATCAATTATTTATCCTATTGCATTCCATCCATTCATTTTGAATAAAAATTTGTTTTGTATTGGTTTCTGAAAATACTGACAAGTTTATCCTCTGAACATAAATAAGGGAATTTTGGTTCAAAATAGAAATAAGTCATATTCATTTCAACTTTTAGTTTAGAAGATATAATTAATGTTAAAAATTGATAATTCTTATATTATTTGCATATAAGGAAATACGCTGACACGATTGGTTGAATTTTCTTCCGGTAGCAATTTCTGAAGTCGTTTATTTTTCGATAGAAGACGTTCACCGGACTACATTTAAGTTCACCTTTCTAAATTCATACGCTAAGAAAATCACGTGGAACAAAAACGTGGGATTGGCATAATAAAAATAAGTATTTGAAAGGAATTTATTGGAGTATGAACGGGACAAAGTCACTCACAAACATATCATAAAAGTCCTTCGGACTTTTATTCGTTTGTGAGTGAATTGGTCCCGTTCATACTCCAATAAATTCCTTTAGAATGGTGTTTAATCTATATTACTGTTACCCCTGTTTGAAATTCAACAGCCACATGTTATACAAGAAATTGCAGTGCGATTGGAAACTCCAAAGAAAACCAACAAACGCCTATAATCATGTAATTTGCAAAACCCATTTTATTTTGAGTATAACTTCCTATGTATGTTTTCAGAGAATGAACCACCAGAATTGGTGATATTAAATCTTAATGAATGTGTTCAAACAAACATCATCAGTAAGTATGGTTACATGGTCATATTGGTGTATATAATCGAACGGCTTCGAAAGGACTTCTTGCGAAAGCCTTATTATGCCAGATGAAGAAAAAAATGATCTCGTAATTATGAAATAACATAATCTATGGAAACCGGATGCGGACATTTTGCGTTTTTGTGTTTTCGTGCAATTATTCAACAACGCAAAAAGGCGGAAACGAGAGATCAAGAAAGCGAAAACGCAAAAACACGAAAGGGCGAAATTGCGAGAACGAATACGCGAAATCCCGGACATGAAAACGCGTAAACACGAAATTAAATAGATTCTCGTGTTTTCACCTTTTCGTGTTTTCGTGTTTTTGCTATCTCTCTGGGATATTTTTGTTATTATTTTATGATAATTCCTAATGGAATTGTATATCTGTAACGTTCAGTTTCATTGGTCAACGTCATGAATAGCAAATGAAATTTTTCGACATTTCCGTTTGTCCATTAATCCGCTCCGAAAAATTCTTGTGCAGCAAATAAAGATGTAGGAACCAGAGATCATCTTGAAATTACTATAAGGTATGAGGAAAGCTCATTGTTGAAGGCCTCATGGTGACTTCATGATGGAGAACAACAATAAGAGCGTTGTCCATTTGCATGGTTAAGCCATTTATTTGTAGAAAACTGGTCTCATGTGTATTCACTCCAAATCTTATTGTTTATTTGGATCAGAAAATGATCACATACATGAAAATATTTGATAAATTTGGAAAAATACGTAGCACCTTAAATACATTTTTTTCTTCTCTCATTGCAGACGGAGAGATCGGATATTAAAAGTAGTAAAGAAAAAAACAATAAGGGTAAGCAGTTGAAAAAGGCAAAATCGCTCCAGGAGCTTCAGGTGGAGGTTTTAAGACTGGATAAATCCAGAATCTTACAACATAAAAGGAAGCTGACTGCAGAACGCCAGAAGATTGAACTGGAGAAAACACTGCTGAGATTGAAAATAAAAAAAAAATGAAGCAGGATTTGAATGAACAATAAAGGAACAGCCATTTGATATTTAGGAAAGGGGGGATGGGATCAAGCATTGTATATCTTAATCATAGTCCGTGGTATTATATCGTGGGGATATATGAATGGTTTGAACCCTGTGCCAAATGTGCTACCATTCATATATCTCCACCACTTTGTTGCAGAAATTCATTTAAAAGTATTTCAAGTTGAAAATTGAAGAGAACTTGTATATTTCCAGATACTATGTGTATTGAAACATTTGCTGACATTTGTATATGCTATTATTTATTACCTGTCACAAAGTTGAAATGAATATTTTGTGTCAATTCTAAATCATTTAGCTGAAGCACAAGTTCTAGGTGCAATTATATATTAAATACTAAATGTTAAAAATATAACGAAAAAACTTCATATTTTTTCTCAGGGAAGTCACAAGTGCTATAATAATCTGTAGAATTTCAATAAATTTCCCCACTATTTTTTATAAATATCATACTGAGTTATTCTAAGAAAAACTTAAGTTTTGTTTCAACTATTAATTTTTCCAGATTAAAATACACGAGACATGTTTTATCAATTACTCAAAATGTTATTAATTAGACATTTATGTACACAATTAAATTATCACAGTTACTCATTAAAAGTAGTTCGTTATAATCAAGTTTCTAACAGTAACGCCATCCTAAACTTCTCCATATGCTCCCTCATTCATGTCTACTAGATCTTCCTCACCGTCAAATGGTTCACCTTGCATAATTGCAAAATTATGCAAAATGGCACATGCTAAAATAATTTTACATGCTCTGGCAGGAGCCATTCTTATTTCCCCGTGCAAAACATTAAACCTCCTTTTCCATCTACCAAATGTCCTCTCAATAACCGATCTAGTTCTCATGTGAGCAGAGCTATAGCTCTCCTGTGACCTATAAAATGTGAGAATTAAGTACATGAATATTCAATAAACAGAATTAAAACACATGGCGGGGTAGATGATGTTGAAAGCATTAGTTTCGGTAAGGTATTTTTTGGCCCAAAACTTGAATAAAAGCTAAAGAAAGATCTGTTGTGGTTTTTGGGCTAATTTTTCGGCTTTATTTCTAGGATACCAGTAGTAAATTTTGCGAATGCACATGAATCTATTAAATGAACCATTCTACTATTTGAAAATATCACAGAATAAAATTTTGACAAAAATTTTCCAAAATGAGGATAATTAGTGGGTCCTCACCGAACCTTGTCCTTTGAACTATATTCATGTATTGGTTAAATCATGACAAATTCATTCAAAGCATATATTTTAGATTTCAAATCTATTAAATGAAATATAATAATATGTAATGCAACTAAAACTAAGGAAATGTGCTGTATTTACAGTTTCCGACCATTTACTTTATCCCCTACCGCCCGAACATCTGGCACTGTTCTATTCAGGTTCATAATTCCCATTCTTTGGCTTAGTTTTTTATTTAAATTTGGCGAAATAGCTATAATGCAAATGAAATAACAGGGTACGAAGTAAATGTACTGTATAGTGAATTAAGGCAGAGACATATAATTAAATATCTCTGATTGAGGCTACAATCAAACACTGAAATTGTGCACTGCAGTTGAGTTATTTTTTTGTTCATATAAACAATGTCTACCAAGAGGAAATCGACGACACAAATATGGAACAAACAATGGATGCGACTCCCGATAAAGTACTTATTATTGTAATAAAATCAAGAAAGAACAGGACACTAATAATAATGTTCAACAGTCGCATACACAGTGTTTATTCTATAATATTGGCACTTTATACAGTGTACTTCGTATTTAGCTTACATTTACAGTAGTGTTAACCAATAAGCCATGCCTATAATGTCGAAATGAACGTAACGCCTTTGACATTTTCAGCAAGATTCGAGTCTCCCCTGGTTGACATTACCGGGGAGAATCAACCCTGGATTTACCCGATAACAATGTGACGGGTGCTCTATACAGAGCAGGACATTCTTATCCTTCCCGAGCACCTGATGTCAATCTTTTTGTGAATTCACACTGTTTGTGCTTTAGTTTTTATTGTTTTATTTGTAGTGTTTGTATTTTGTGGTTTCATCTTCAGCATTTCTATACCTTGTCGTCGGTCTTAAATATGGTGTCATGAGATATGGTTTACAGGGATATCCACTATCGCCCAATAAAACTCCGTCTATGTCATATCCTCTGTGTTCGTGGCTCAAATATATTGCTATGTCAGAATTTCTAAATATGTAACTGTCATGTGATGAACCTAGCCATTTAGCAACAATATTTGTGAATTTACCTACAAAAATATAATTATAAGATAGAATAACTGACTGATTGACTTCATCATACTAAGATAGAATAACTGACTGATTGACTTCATCATACTAGAAAAACTGTGAGCATATATCTCACTTCCTCACATAACATACATTTATGGCAGGGTCCAAGATTGGCTATAGCTATGGAAAACCCAGAAAACTGGTCAGATCTAAACCTCATATCGCATCACTGCATCACATTAACAGTAACTTTGTTATTTATAATACAGATTCTCTGAAGGTTTTATCAAATTCGGTTTAGTGGTATAGGAGGAGTTGCGAATGACATACCAGTACCCCCCCCCCCTTCCACACACACACATACCAAAGGCAATGCATGTCGAAGTCCATATTGCTATTGAAAATTTCAAAAATGGTAGAATGAAAATTTTAAATAGGACGTGCATTACTGCATCATGTGATAAAGACTCTAAAGGTTTCATCAAATTCCATTCATTGATTAAGGAGGAGTTGCGAATGGCATACTTGTACCCCCTGATTATAATGCATGGCTACGTCAATGCATGACAAGTCTATGCATGGGAACCGTAAAACTTGGCCATGTGTTCTGAAAAAAATCTTTACCTCCGTTCATTAGTGTTGGAGGAGTTGTGGATGGCATTCCAGTAACCCCCCCCCCCCCCCTATGACAACGCATTACTAAGTCACGTATGGCTATTGGAAACCCCAAGATTGGTCTAATCAAATCTAATAGGATATGCACTATGGCATGATGTGATTGAGATTCTCAGAAAGTCTATTACAGTTTCAATTAGTAGTTTAGGAGTAGTTTCAGATGTAAAAGTCGGATGGACGGACGGACGGACACAATGAACCCTTCCATAAATCAAGACTGTAAAAAAATTGTATTCTTTCAAATTGATTGGGTTTTGATGATTGGGTTTTCATGCCTTCGTGCCTGCAGATGACACGTGTTTTTTCGGCTCTCCAAATTTTGAGTGTTAAAAAAGTTTGGATGTCAAATTTGTTTACGGTAGGTTTTTGTTAAATTCATGGAATTTAACACTGGATTATGCATATCTGCAGCTCTTTGGATTTGATTGTCGTTTTTATGACGTTTAACTTCACGGAGATAGGAAACGGGACTGTCAACCGACCGCCATTTTGATTTTTGCTAAGGCATGTCACATAGAACTGTTTTCTCTCTCATTTGAATGCTATCTATTCTTCAGGATGGGTTTGGGGATCCCATGGGAAATTGTAAGCCAGGTGGGCTTTTGCCATCTCGTGGCGTCCGTCGTCCGTCCGTCTGTCCGACGATAACTTTTTATTCAAAGATCTTCTCCTCTGTGACAACTGACCCAGTTGAAACCAAACTTAGTCACAATAATGCTTGGGTGGTCCCCTTCAAAAAATTGTGTTCAGCTTGCCCACACCTCATCCATGATGGCCCCGGCGGGGAACATAGTTGAACATACTAGGGACCATATGGGAAATGCGTTCAAACTTCTGGGCTAATTGTAACCAAACTTGGGAAAAACTGTCTTTTCAAAGTTTGTGATTTTTATGTTCGTACCTCATTCAAGAAGGCCTGTTAGAACCAAACTTGTCACAATAGTCCTTGGTTTGCCTCCTTCAAAGTTTGTAATTTTCACTTTCCTACTTTATCAAATGTGATCTCTAATAGGGGACTTAGTTTTACATAGAACTCTATAGGAAATTCAATATAAGATCTCTAAAACTACTTGGTCACAATAGTCCTTGGATGGTCCCCTTCATAGTTTGTTATTTCCATGTTGTAACTCGTCCAAGATAGCCAGCTTGAATTTATATATGTATTTACAAAACATTTTTCAAAAATATTGATCCAAATTTTCAGGGCGACAGCTAGTCGGGTGTATACTTTAATATAGCATGACATTGAAGACACTAAAAATTATGTTCTCAAAATCTGATACAAAAAATCAGCTATTTAGGCACATGCTTGATTTTGAAATTCCAATATAAAACATACAGATAACCACTTTAGGTCTCTAATGGCCAAGTAACCAAGTGAGCGATACAGGCTCTTCAGAGCCTCATTTTTCAATCACAACTAGCAAGTTGCAATCACTTGAGTTGCAAACTTTATTTGGAGTGAGTTAGTGGCAATTAGCTGGATACGCCTTTTATTTTGTAGCATTTTTTTACATTTACATTAAAAAGTTATGGCCAATATCTTCCAATGTTGTTAGCAAAACGATAAAGTGGAACATTGCAAGCTAGTCAGGTATGTGCACGTGGTGGCGTGTCATATCGCGTCAAGCCGTCATGCATATTATCATATGTGAGGAGGACAAGACCTTTTCTGTCAATGTGTTTTAGACATATTCAGTGGGGTATTTAATGTTTTTGGCAATATTATTCAGTTGTTTACTGTTTTTGGACCATTTGATGTTAGTTTTCTGTTCAGTTAAGTTACTTTGTCTTAACTGTTTAAGTAAAATTTAAAGGTCTGTTTGCTTTTTATCTTAAAATTTGTTTTACTTGTGTTTTGACGGGTCATTTGCGGGTGATATTCTCATTGGCGGGTGGTTATCCCTGGCGGGTCATAGGTTAATTTACCGGTCACTCCCGCCAAAATTAGGTCAGTTGGCAAGTATTAAAATTGTCCCATTTGAGCTATCCATTTGTCCTTTAGTGGTATTCCAAAGATATAGTGCTACTTACCTCATCCGAAACATTGGCAAGTGATTATCGTTGTTTTATAATGGAACTTTTGTAGAACACCTTTTGTTTTGAACTGCCCTGCACTGATGAAACATAAGATGTCGAAATGACTATATGCAGATGTTTAATTTACTGGACACCCGCAACCATGAAATGAGGAGCATGGCTGTAACATTGATCGGCATCTAACATAGGATATAAGTATTGGCTTACTGTTGACGGCCTCATCGTAACTTCAAAATGAAGAATAACAATAAAAGTATCGTTCCCTTGTTATTTTTGTGCATTTATTAGCTCACTTCGGGTCAGTGTGGGCTATTGCCATCACTTGGCATCCGTCGTCCGTCCGTCCTTCGTCCATTAACTTTTCACATTTTCATCTTCTCTGAAACCAGCGAGGCAAATTCGACCAAACTTTACAGGGAATGCTCATTTCGTTCCGATCCGATAAAAAACATGGCCTCCAGTGTGGAACTTACTCTTATTTCTTATAATTCTAATGCTTTGAATAAAAAAAAATCACTGAATTGTGAAGTATACTTTTCAAATAATATATGTTATTCGGGAATCTTCACAGAGGATACGGGTTCATATTCCCTGTCTGTGTTTTATATCCCCCGAGTCGTCAGGCGAAGGGGATATAGGGCACAGACAGGGAATATGAACCCGTATCCCCTGTGAAGCCCAAATAACTATTATATTCTGCTGGAAGTGCTATAATGTTTCTTTTAAAAAATTAAAAATTGTGATTTTGCTACCACGGGGATACGGTCTCATATCCCCTGTCAAGGTAACCAATCAAATTGCAGGATTTACTTGGATATTTCACTGCAGAATATATGATTTTAGAAAGTTAGCGCAGTACTAACAGATGATCAACAGACAAACTGACACGGCGTCAAGTCACGAAATCGGACCACACTGACGCTTTGGCGCAGGTGAGTGAAAATGTGGTTGTAATGCACTCACTTTGTACATAAATCAAAAATAAAATTTTTGAACTCGGGAATAGTCATTTCATTGACAAAGTTAATGATTACTATCTGCTTTGCACGCCCATTATATATATATAAATAATGTTTGACGCTAATAGTAAA
>MJUU01037562.1:52075-92841 GCA_002080025.1 Modiolus philippinarum
AATTAAAAAAAAAAAAAAAAAAAAAAAACTTCATATCGACTCACGACAACTTTTCAGCTCATTATGCCTGGTAGAGGACCAAAAGCCAAACCGAAATCAAACCAAGCATAATCTGTAGGAACAAAAAATCAAAAGTTTGATGTAAAAGTCTAGATTTATGTTACCAGTGCATCCATTGGATTTTTCTTTAATATGATTACATGCGACATCGAGAGGCTTAATAGGGATACATTTACTTTGAATCTCCTGTATTTGAGGCATATCTTTTTTTATTTTGCCTATTAAGATTGTTTTCAGGAGGTCATTGAGGTCATTTACAAAGCGTGACGTCTTTTTTTTTGGTTTTTTTGTTTTGTTTTTTTTTAACGTAATTCCTGAAAAATTAAAAACGCCTAAAATTGCGTGGTTCGTGAATAAATACCACTGACAGGTAATTTTGTCTCATTTATTAGCGTCATTTCATGAAAGACTCCTATAGGACCCTCTTATAATAACCCGGAGTTATTTATAGGTGACTGTAAGGGGAATTCCTGAAGCGTTATTGCATCATTCGTCCTTGAAGTTGTCGCTGCGAAAACACACACAGCAGGTAGAGAAGGTTAGTTTCTAAATACATGGGTGTATTATGAAAAAAGGCAAGAGTTAAGTGGTAGTGAAAGGACGGCAAACAAGTGTTTTTCTCGACTCTGATAAGTAAAGGAGGATATTAAGAAATTTATTTTGTGAAAGGCGACGATTTGTCAGCATTCGCCCCTGTGCCATGCCTATGAACCAGAGTAAAAGTTAGAAAGGTAAGATAGATTTTTCTTGCTCTTAAATTTTTGAAAATCACGAAATATAGATATGTACCTTCGTAGTCACAAATTGCTTGCACGTTAATAGAATGGAAGTTTTTTCTATTATCAAACATGTACTCATTCTCTGAAGGTGCCTGAACTTTTATATGAATATAGTCTACAGCGCCTACTACACATGGGAATCCTGCAACTAGGTAAAAGCCATTTATTAATCTATTTCTGTCATGTGCATTAGGCCACTGTATGAAATGCTTGCAGTTTTCGCACAGGGCACTGCTAAAATCATGTACGATCCTCGAAACTGTTGACTTATGATACCCGAAGGTATCACCAATAACTTGCAAAAACGCCCGTTGCGTAAAATCTCAACGCTATTTTTGTCTGAATATCTGTCGGGATTGCGTGACCTTTCCATCTTGTTTGAAACTAAATCACTCAATATATGGATACTGTTAGGTGAAAACCTATATCTTGGTTGTGTTTCACTGAAATTGAATGGCTCCACATTTCTTTGTTCCCTATAAACGCGCTGTTTATATGGCCGTCGTATGTCAAATAGCAACCTTTCGGCCACATTTAACCACTTGGATAAAAGTTATCCATACCCCTGTACATTGGACAAATGTTAACCAAGGATAAGAATATTTAACCACTGGACAACTTGTTGCGTTGCTTATCTGTTTTTAGCTCACCTGGCCAAAGGCCATGTGAGCTTGTGCCATCATTCGGCGTCCGTCGTCCGTCCGTTACCTTTTATTCAAAGATCTTCTCCTCTGAATCTACTTGATAGAAGTGAAGTTTATCTTATAAATATGATCAGCATAGTAAGATCTACATGTCCTGCAATTTTGAAGAAAATTTGACAACCCACATGGGAGTTGTGGCCGCTTTTTCTTTGAATTCTTTGAATTTTCACCATTTTTTAACGTTTTTACTTTTATTTCAAAAACTGTGAGATAAAGGTAAAATGTGAATTGCAAAAGTGTTGAGGTTTACCAGAACTACAATTTTTACATATGTCCAGCAGGTTCGCATCTCATTCAAGATGGCTGCCACTGGGGAAGATAGTTTAACATAGGACCCTATGGGAAATGCATTCCAAGATCTTCTCTGAAACCACTGAGCCAATGGGGACCAAATTTTGTCACAGTAGTCGTTGGGTGGTCTCCTTTAAAGTTTGTGATTTTTACGTTTGTACCTCATCCAAGATGGCTGCTAGCGTGGAGCACAGTTTAACATAGGGGCCCTATGGGAAATGCATTCAAATGTCTTCTCCTGTGAACCCAATGAGCCAATTGGAACTTAACTTGGTTACAATAGTCTTTAGATGTTTTCCTTCAAAGTTTGTGCCGCCGTGCGCGGTCCCGGCTGAAGAATAGGCCCGCAGCATCCTCTGAGCTTGGAGTATGAGCCATCCTAACAGAGGACCCCGAGGGAACCCCGGGATATAGAAATAGGACCCAGTATCTCCGGCTTGCGGGGTGTGACCCCTCCTAAACGGAGGCTGACCCCGAGGGTCCCGGGATATAGAAATAGGACCCATTCCGTGGTTGTGCGGGATTAATAAATACACAACCCATCTTTCGGATGGGATGTAAACTCAGGTCCACGTGTTGGAAGAAATGCCACGCTTCCTGCACGTTAAAGAACCCTTGTAGCAAGCTCTCTTTGGGGTGGTCCGTAGGTGATCGGCTACAAGGCTAAATTCCCCGCCCTTGACGATTTCACCCTACTTTTCCAGTGGCAGTCAGAATTTCCCGTCCCATGGCCATTTCCATACCCCAAAGTGATTATTTATCAACAAACTTGTTCTCGTCTTGATATAGCTGAAATATTGCTGAGTAGACGTTAAACAATATTCAATCAATCAATCAATCAATCAAAGTTTGATTTTTTATGTACATACCTCATTCAAGATGGCCGCCATCAGGGAACATAGTTTAACATTGGGACCATATGGGAAATGCATCAAAAGATCTTCTCCTCTGAAACTACCAAGCAAAATTGAACCAAACGTGGTCACAATAGTCCTTGGGTGGTCCCCTTTAAAGTTTGCGTTCCTAGCTCATCCAAGATGGCCGCCAGCGTGGAACGTTTAATAATGAAAAAGGAACTCTATGGGAAATGCATTCGAATGTCTTCTCCTCTGAACTTCTGAGCCAGTTGGAACCAAATTTGGTTACAATTGTCTTTGGTGGTCCCTTCCAAAGTTTTGTGATTTTTAGTTTGTACCTCATCCCAGAATGAAAATGTTACATATGGTGAACTGATTTATAGTATAAATGGGTGGTCTGTTGGTGAAAATGAATAAAACCAGTCTCCAGGTGGGCGATACAGGCTCATGTGAGCCTCTAGTTTCTTTTCTGCACAGTTTCTTCCGTTTTATTCATTAAACTCTTCTACATTTTTCTTTTTGACTTTGTGTCTATGTTTGTCTTGGTATCTTTTATTTGTTGAATGTTTTGATAAACTGATATGTATAGAACCATTATGAGATTTTGAATAATTTTGTTACGTATAAATTAAGTTATATGACAAAATGAGAGGGCAGACAGGGTAAAGGGAGAAAGGCCGAACAAAAGTGAAAAGGGGCGAGAAATAGAAACCGAGGAAGGGACAACAGAAATGAGAGGGGAGAGGGAGAAAAAAGAGAGGGGACAGAAGACATAAGGCGAGAGAAACAACGATAGTAGAATACCGGAGGAAGAATGGAAGTGATGATCACAAAAATCAAAATCCAAAGACACGGCAATAATGGCAACAGAAAAAAACAAATAAAAAACAAGAACATGAGACACTCACAAGGCACGGAAATAAAGACGACTTAAAGAGCTAAGCCACTAAAATGAAATATGGGAGAATAGGAGAAAGGTACCAATATGCCCCTTTCACAATGTTCTCTTTCATTCAGAACAATTTTTATTGGGCAAGATTGTTTAACATTGTTCGTCTTTTTCGTTATTGTTAAGTCTTAGATTACTTGACGATTTCACCCTACTTTTCCAGTGGCAGTCAGAATTTCCCGTCCCATGGCCATTTCCATACCCCAAAGTGATTATTTATCAACAAACTTGTTCTCGTCTTGATATAGCTGAAATATTGCTGAGTAGACGTTAAACAATATTCAATCAATCAATCAATTTTTACCTAGATTTGTTACATATAAGCTTTGGATATCTCCATATATATGAATTCGTAAAATTTTTATTTATAAATACGTTCGAATAAGCGAATTTACACTCTCGCAAGAGACAAAAGTCACACAAAATGTTATATACGACATTTTTGCCAGTTTTGACGTTGATGGGGCATTTTGGTAGACCACCAACGCAAGAAAGATGTAGACAGGAATAAAAGCCCTGTCCTTGATAAACTGGAGTTTTCTATGTATCGTGTGCGTTTTTTTTCACATGTACATTCGCTCCATATCCTTTCATTTTTCCTATTTGTCAAGGCTACTTAAAATATCTATTGGCTAAAGTTTGTATTATATGAAATAACATTATGAGGAATTTCATGAAATGTATCCAGTTTGTCCAAATTCTACGATTATGTTGTACTATTTCATTTTTTTGTTTTCGTGTTTTCATTACTCTCAAGAAGAAAAATGCATGCAGTTGTGAAAGGGACATTTTGGTAGACCATATAAAAGTGGTCATAATTCCGCTAAAACTTTATGTAGAAAGCTAAAAAGTTCAAATATTTTTCGTTTTCCTTTGGAAATTATAAACATATTAAGATATTTGGTTGTTTTATTTCATAAATATTTTTTTATCGATATTGTTAAATGTTTGCTTCATATTTTATTAAAAGGACGTTACTTTTTTATTTTGGGACAGAGTAAACAATAATGCGTTTTTTCTAAGTGAAAATTTCTATTTCGCTTCAAACATCACAATTTTTGCGTAAAATGTTGTTCAATTAATCAGCTCACCACAACGAAGCATAATTTAGAGATATGATATGGACTTGCGTACAAGTTTCTACAATAGTTTTATGTTTGCGTCCACTCTGTACCGAAAAAATTGATGTGACATGCTTTCAGTTTTGATTGTGCCTGGACCTGTTTTTGAAAAAAAAAGTTTTAAGCCAACAATAGCATATATTTTTCCAATAAAATATTTCCGTACATATTGAAGAACTTCAATGAGGAATTCTGTGAATTTGGGATCAAAATTTAATATTATATAGATAATACTAGCATTAGTAATCTTGGTCTACATAGTGTATGATTATTCAAAGAGATTCTCTCAACTTCTGATTGCTGAAGTTGGCGTAAAACATCAATAAATCTCAACTTCTGCCGTTTAAAATTGCGTATTTTCTTTTATGACCTCACAAATCTATCACGTTCCTCTTTCTAAAGGACCAAACACGAGGTTTTTACCTCTTAAAGGTTGTCCGGAAGGAGTCTTTCAAGTTTGAATGACGAATCTAAATGTTACCGGTCTACATGGTAAAAATGACGTCGAAATGGCAATATTGATGCTGTTATTTACATAGAAATAACTAAAAATAGCTTATTTGTTTGTTCTGACATTTATTCAACAACATTGGAAGATTATTCATACTTTTGTTTATTTCTTTTGGTATTCTATTCTTTTATTTGATATTTCAAAGTTAAGATCATACGATTGTTTCTAAACGTCACCAACACCGTGCGCAATGTCAAATGTTTTTTTTGCAAATAGATATTGTCTGTCAAATAATTCTGAAGGGATAGAAATAAATCATTTTTGGTCCTTTTTTGAAACAAGTTTCTTACCTCTTACTCCTGCTTTTGTGCTATAATGCAAGCATTTTTAGAACATTAGTGGTCTCCTTTGATTTAAAACATAAAAAATTGACCTCTTGTAACCAACTTGTGTCAACATAAGCACACCCCAATTTAAGGAGCTAAGCTGGAACAGTTGCCGGAAAGTGTTAAAAATGAATATCAGTGAGCATCAATCCGGAAATACATGACTTGTAAAACAGTAAACACCCTCTTATGGATGCTACTACTACTTAAAATCTACTAGAAATATAGCCAAGGAAATATTTTGTTATTTAAACTAGTGATATATGTCCACCCAAGCAATCATATAGTCATAATTCCAGGACAATCATATAGTCATAATTCCGGGACAAGTCAGAATTTCATCATGACAGAATTTATCACATTATATAGGGGAAACAATGTGGACCCTATCAAAATCATATCAATTTATCTCTGTTTTCCAATAATCAAACAGCCTTTTGCCAGTAAATTGGATTTTTTAAGCACTCTATCAGGGGCCAAGTAATATAGGCTTCATTCCTAACTACATTTATAAAAAAAATGTCGGTTGCGTATCCGGAACTGCAGAATTTTTTTTACAACGTATGAAATTCGGCAAATTTCAAATAATTCTGATCCCTCTAATATTTGATCCCAAAATGATCAAAAAGGCTTTTAAAAACAACGACAGAAGAAAACCGATGGAACAAGAGAAGCGAAGACCACAAAAATCGAAATCCAAAGACATGGCAAAAACGGCAACAGAGAAAAACAAAGACAAAACAAGGCACGGAAATAAAGACGACATTAAAAACTAAGGCACCCATAGTGTGATCTCCCATGAAAACCGGGAGTGACATCAGGTACTCCGGAAGGGTAAGCATGTCCTGCTCCACTAGCGGCACCCGTCACACTATCAGTGAGTCAATCCAGGGTTGAGTCAAAACCGGTTATGTCAAATCCGTGAAGACGTGAAATCTAGCTAAAAATGTCCGTTTTCATTTGGGACACAGACACGTCATATCTGTCAATGATATCATGGTGACGGCCATAAAATTTCTGAAGGGATGAAAGCAACAAAGGCTGAACAAATCCCTGACTAAGTAAGTTTTGGGACAGTGTTTTTGCTCTATTCATAAAATCACTGTATAAACTACATGATAAATCCTAATGTTCTAGAAAGAAAATAAATCAATACATGATATCCTTATTATTGAAATGTTCAGATTTTTTTGTGACAACATGTTTCCTTCTAATTGTATAACTGTGAATAGGCTAATCTTGCTTCCTGATTCAACTTTATTGATACCTACCTTATTCATAGAACTGACAGAGTGCAGATTCGTGTTTCAAAATGAATTGATAAAAAAAACCAAAAAAACATTAAGCCAATTAACGGATTCTTCTTTGAAGGCAAATATTCTGAGCCTTATATATTGTATTGCCTTTACATACATGTGCAACAGTAAAATATGCCCGGTAGTAATATATATTTGTCCTGGGGACAATCTTTCCTAGGAAAAATTATCCATGTGAAAATATTTACTCGGAAATTATGTCTGAGGACAATTTTTATTGATTGATTGATTAGTTAGAGTTTAACGTCCAATGAGCAATATTTCAGCTATATCAGGACGAGAACAAGTTAATCAATTCAAAAAATTGAAAGTATCAGAAGAAAGAAATAAAGGTGGAAGGGACAACCTGGGCAACGACTTTTGACTGCCACTGGAAAATTGAGGAAATGGGTAGGGGCAGGAAATTTAGCTTTCCATACGACACCCAGTGCGTCTGCTCTCTTTAGAGAAATATAGAAGGGGTCTTTATACTGCATGGAGTGTGGCGTTTCTCGACACAGTTTGGCTACAATGGTTCGCGGTCAGGCTTTCCGTATTATGACCTGACTACCCCGCATAGACAGGGCATTCCCCTATCCACCACCTGGGGACGCGCCCGGCAGTTCTGTAGCCGAAGCCCCTGAAAACCGATTCAGGTGCCAGGACAATTTTAACTAGAATTATTTTTCCACCTTTGGAAATATATGTCCAACCATTATTTTCCCGAATGCTGGACATATTTTACAACAGGATTACAAATTTTACTGAATAAAAATGTCCTTAAACTTAATTTTCTAGTAAAAAAATTCACATGGACAATGTTTCCTAGGAAAAGCGCAGCATGATCATGATGATAGCACCCCAACATATTGACCACTGAAGTTTGAACAATACGTCAATCAGCTGGACACAAACTGGGGAAAATAAAAATCAGCCCTTTTGACCCCTTACTGATCGGAAACGCAAGAGCTACATACTTACAAAAATCCCATTAAAATCAGGTGAAATCATTTAAGATTATTTGAAAACTATAATTTTGGCCTTGTTTGGCCCATTTTACCTCAGAAATAGCAAAGATATGCCAAATCTGTCCCATACTACTTACACCTTATCATCTCTATCAACTTATTTACTGTCTAAAAATAGTTAATAAAATTGAAAACATCAAACAAGACAGTATATTATCGTGAATAAAGTCCTTATATAATATCTTCTAGTAAAATTAGTCCATTTACACGTTGCTTAATATGCATACGAAGACTTTTAAGATGAAGAACAACAATAAAAGCGTTGTTCCATTGCTCGGTTTTCCAATGTATATGTAGATACTTAACTTTGTCTTAAGTGAATTTACTCCATAATATTTCACGAAAGGATATGGAGTAAATGAACATGAGACCATAACAGATATGTTAACTCCAACTGCAATAATTTAAAACCATATCCCTTCATTGCTTATTAGTTCTCGCCACAATATAGCTGAAATATTGCTGAAGTTGGCGTAAAACATCAATCAATCAATCAATCAATCATTGCTTATTCTACGTAGAAAGGGACAATAGTAGCTAGTAAATTATGTTAATGGACAAATTTACTAAGGTAAATAAGTCATATACATATGTTTGTCAAAGCAGTCATATTTGTTGTCTACATTAACAATATTAATAAAGAAAGGATAAACAATATCTTTGTATTTCAAGTGACCATGGACAATATTTACTAAGGAAAATATGTCCCAATCACTTTTTGTGACTTCAACCTAATACATTTAGATCATTCTAACTGTAAAAACTTGATTCAATGATATTATAAAAAATGTAATAGATGATTTTGTGTTATACAAATTCAAGTATAAGTAAAAATGTTCATGATTGATTTCTTTAAAACCTTAGGCTTCTTGAGTGATCAATTTTTCCTGCTTAAAGTCAAAGAGATCCTGGTACTTATATTACTAAAAACGGATATATTTTACTAATAAAATCTGTAACCATGGACTAAATTTCTTGTGAAAGTATGTCCGTCCGGTCATATTTTACCAGGACAAATTTATCACTAACAGTACAGGCAGAGTCATATGATGATAAATGTCCCTGTCGGACATGTCCCAAACCAAAAATCTGACAATTTTATTAGGGGTCATAAAATTGTCCTTCTGCTTCACTGATTTTAATTAGCGTACAGGTGATCAGTTTTATTACTTGTTTTACATCTATTTTATAAATTTAATTAGAAAACAGATAATAATTATTAAAAAAGAAAAAAACCAGATAATAATTATTAAAAAAAAAATTAACAAGTCGTATTTTTTTTTCATAATACACATACATGTAATAGATATAAGAAATTTCTTACTATTTAACAATTTTCAATTTTTCTTATGGATTATTTTTTGCAGATAGTTGTTTTTTTTTTAATTTCTATCAAAAATTATAAACTATATTTACATAGAAAATTGTGTATTCATTTGAAATTTTCTAAATTGTACATGTTAAATATGTGTATATCGATTGTCAGGTACAGTCTTTGAAAATTAGAAATACAATTTAATCAAATAATGCAAAACTAATCAAATTATTTATTAATTTAAATATCAGACAATTATCAATTATTTTATTTATTTTATTCATTATAATTAAAAATGCATTTAAAATTCATTAAAATGATTGTTGCCTTCCACAGGTAAGAGATTATCAATTTCATTGACTTATCATTAAATCACAACACCAGTAAGGTACATTAATTATTCTATGACCCATGTTTTATGACATTTAAGCCTCAATAACAGCAGGGGATATGTCTGACTGGGACATCTGTCGGACATGTCTGACATCATGTCTGATTAGGACATCTATCATCATATGACTCTGCCTGTACTGTACACACCCAGAACCCCTTTCCCCCTTTCCATCACCACACATGGCCACAGTAGCGGAAGCAAAGGCATTAAAGTGTCTGGAAGGATAAAAATGAAGTCCCATATATGTATGTTCCTGAAATTTTTGTGGGGATACAATTTCCGGTTCCATGTGGCGATGTGGAAAGCCAATCCCCCCTCCACAAACACAAAATATCACCAGTATTTTTAACCGTAGAATGAAACTAAATCTTACAGCTTGTCTGTTTGTTGAACCCTGCCTAGTTTCCAAATTTGCAGAAATTTCCAACTGACGTTGTGTTGTTTGGGAATCGAAGCCACTGACACTGGACTTACTGGTAGACGATCCCAATTGTGAGGATCTTGATCTCTAGCCGCCGCCTACTCCAGTAAAAAGTCGTCTGTGCTCTTAAACTACTGAAACACTTGTGTTATTGCCGTCGCCTGTATTATTTGCTGCGTTGCCAATAAGATCGGACGCTTGTCTTAGATATTTCAAAGTTTCCTCCATATTGCTGATGATATAGGCGGGAAAGATCGCGACATGCATTAGCCAATGAAAAGATAAGGTGCCATCTAGGGAAAGTAGCGTCATCTGTCTTTTTAGAAAAACTGTCTTTTATTTAACAGTTTCTTCTTTTATAACAAAATTCCGAAGTTACTGTTTATTTATTTTCTGCATATGCGCATTTCGACAACTTATGTCTCATCAGTGCAGATAAAACCAAAACATTTGGAAGTCCATTAATCGAAAAACGTGGTAAAGCTGATAGAGAACAAATAATCAAAAGAGTCTAAATAGATAAGCTAAAATTCAACTAAGGACAGAGCTATGCATGAGGGAGATACTCCTTAGTTTTATAACGTTTTTGTCTTTTCTGATAATCTGTCTTTTATCTTTCTCTCTTTTAAATGTCTTTATGTTTGTCTGCCCAGCTATCGATTTATATGAACAATATTCTATGTAGCCATTGCGATGGATACGACGAAAAGGGAATGCAGATTACCTTTTTATGCACGCTACGAGTGTGCTCAATGAAACAACACACGTTAAATGTAGATAAGTCGTTTCGATATCAGTAAATGTGTATTTACTGAAATTCATCATGTGTTCAAACCACTTATTAAACAGTATCGATCAGAATGAGAAAAACCCGTGCTAACACCCTATTGTATTTACCCCACCAGTAACTTTTAAAAGCTATTTTAGTACAATCACAAGTAAATATGTGCCGTTTGTATTTTGTCATCATAGCTTTTTTGCACTTATATTTCTCGTGTGAAAACACCATCTGATTATCAAAGGATGGCATCTCTTTCCATGTTTTCCAGATATTTAAATTTTCATCCGCTGAGCCAAGAAAAGACAATGAAGATAAGTTGAATCAGGAGGTGGTCTCATAAAATCATTTGGACCAGATGAAATAAAATCTTTCAGGTCAATGACATGAATACTGACCATTGTTAAACCAGATAGTAAAAATTTCATTTTGCAGTCTTTCAACCTCTCAATTTCTGACGACTTTGACGTCATTTCTACTTCCTGCTTGTTGATCTTAGTGTTGAGATTTTCCTTTGGCATGTATTTGTGTTCATATGTTTTTTGAACACCATACTAGTGGTGCATTTTCCCCCTCTTCTGCTCTTTGAAGAACCTTTCTCCACATTTTTGGCAATGGTTACCTTGTCGTTACAGGTAACGTTTTACAGAACGTAAAATTGATGTGTAGGAAATATATATTTGTGCCGGTAAGAATTCCAAAATAGCCGCCACCGAGGAACATACTGAAACACAAGACCATAAAGGGATACATGTTCATGCATCAAGTTATATTATCCAGGCATTGTAACAGATTTGTTAGTTAACTCTGTCGGAAAATCTGATTAGATCAGTTACCAGATCAGCGATAAAGGCTCATACGAGCGTCTTTTTGTTTTTTTTAGAAATTGTTGTTTACCATAAGCAATGAAAGCATGTCCGCTTTCAGTGTAATGGTATACAATACCTATGTTGTGATGCTGCCCAAGCTTTGAACAGGTGACTAAATACTTTCTTCAACTTATATTGTTTTGCAGTTATCTGAAAACCTATGAATGGTAGTAACTTGAAGCAGTTCTCGAGGTGACTTGCCGCCGTGCGCGGTCCCGGCTTATGAATAGGCCCGCAGCATCCTCTGAGCTTGGAGTGCGAGTCTTCCTAATAGATGACCCCGAGGGAACCCCGGGATATAGAAATAGGACCTAGTATCTCCGGTTTGCGGGGTGTGACCCCTCCTAAACGGGGGCTGACCCCGAGGGTCCCGGGATATAGAAACAGGACCCATTCCGTGGTTGTGCGGGATTAATACTTTCGGATGGGATGTAAACTCAGGTCCACGTGTTGGAAGAAATGCCACGCTTCCTGCACGTTAAAGAACCCTTGTAGCAAGCTTTTTTTGAGTGGTCCGTAGGTGATCGGCTACAAGGCTAAATTCTCCGCCCTTTTCGATTTCACCCTACTTTTCCAGTGGCAGTCAGAATTTCCCGTCCCATGACCCTTTCCATATCCCCAAAGTGATTATTTATTAACAAACTTGTTCTCGTCTTGATATAGCTGAAATATTGCTGAGTAGACGTTAAACAATATTCAATCAATCAATCAAGCTAGGTGACTTGTAGCCCCGATGAAAGTATATATAGCTTTCGAATAATATGTAAGATGATCTGATATATCAACAAAAGATTCCTTTATGATTTTGATTTTACTCTGTTGCAGTCTTCCCGATGCATTACTACAAATTTTTGGATGGATAGTAGTTAGCTTTTGGTTGAAATGTGTCGACTTAATTTCGTCCTGAGGTTGCAGATTTGCATTTTCGGAAAAGTCTATTATTAATAGGTTGTATTCAATTAGAAGGTTTGCATTTATTACCTTTGGACTCTTGTGTTGGTAATGACTTCTAAATAAGTGATGAGTAAAGTCTTTCATTGATATTTTCTAGTATTTCATGAAAAAGAAACCCCTTTCCATATGCTTTGTGCAAGCGATACCTTTCCTGAAACATTAATATGCCAATGTATTGCCATCTTTGTCGTGTGTAAAACTGTTTCATCAAATCGTGCTCTCCCGGCACGTGAATCGGTTTTCAGAGGCTCCGTCTACAAAGCTGCCAGGCGCGTTTCCAGATGGTAGAAAGGATTGTCCGGTCTATGCAAGGTAGTCGGGCAATAATACGGGAAGCCTGACAGTGAACTATAGAAGCCAACATCACGCTCCATAAAGTATAAGTACTCGTTCTATATTTCTGTAGGGAGAGCAGACGCACTGGGTGTAGTATGAAAAGCTAAATTCCTGCCGCTACCCATTGCTTCCCGTTTCTAGTTGCAATCATAACTCGTTTGCCGCTTGGACCTTTTACCTTTGTTTATTTATTCTTTTACTTTCAAATTTTAATTCCGCCGTGCGCGGTCCCGGCTGAAGAATAGGCCCGCAGCATCCTCTGAGCTTGGAGTATGAGCCATCCTAACAGAGGATCCCGAGGGAACCCCGGGATATAGAAATAGGACCCAGTATCTCCGGCTTGCGGGGTGTGACCCCTCCTAAACGGAGGCTGACCCCGAGGGTCCCGGGATATAGAAATAGGACCCATTCCGTGGTTGTGCGGGATTAATAAATACACAACCCATCTTTCGGATGGGATGTAAACTCAGGTCCACGTGTTGGAAGAAATGCCACGCTTCCTGCACGTTAAAGAACCCTTGTAGCAAGCTCTCTTTGGGGTGGTCCGTAGGTGATCGGCTACAAGGCTAAATTCCCCGCCCTTGACGATTTCACCCTACTTTTCCAGTGGCAGTCAGAATTTCCCGTCCCATGGCCATTTCCATACCCCAAAGTGATTATTTATCAACAAACTTGTTCTCGTCTTGATATAGCTGAAATATTGCTGAGTAGACGTTAAACAATATTCAATCAATCAATCAATCAAATTTTAATTGATTATCATGTTTTCGTTCTGATGTAACTGACATATTGCTCAATGGATGCAAAACTCATTCTTATCATATAATCAATCCATGCAGTAAAAGGACGCCTCCTATATATCATTAAGACGAGCATACGCAACTTTAATTTCCCGCCCCTACCCATTTCTCCGCTTTTTCAGTGGCAGTCAAACTTGATTTCTTATATTTCTTTTCTTAATTGTTTTACATGTTGTCGTCCTGATAAAGCTGAAATATTATAAATTGGACTGCAAATTTTGATTTTTCAATTAACCAATTCGTTTGGTTTAGTCTTATTGTATTAATGAGGTACAAAGTTTCCATGAATTTGTAAAAGTTTTTGAAAAAGGTAAAATAATATATTGAGGTCGTAAATGGTATAACATTTGGAGTTGGTGTCGGTGACGTTTGTAGACAGTTCATTTCTGTGTGATATATTTATGTGGATTTTGTTATGGAAGGTCAACGCAATGTTCTACATGTATATATGAAAACCAAGAACGCAATTAGATTTTGGGCTTTCATGGTTGCCGTGTCAATTTTGGAAAAGTGATCTAAACGCGTGTATTGTGACGTTTTCATATATTTAACTGTAAGATCAGACTTTGACAGGTTCTCTCATTTTCTGGCCTATAGTTTGTTTGTCTTCAATATTTTAACGAATTTGGTTTTTGAAGTATTGAAATTTAAATACGGGTGTATAAATTTTTGATATGGTTTGTTTTCTTGTAATGTAGGGATATTTTATTTGTAAAGCATTTATGATTTAGTGATTAGTGATTAAGTTTTACATTTGTCGGCAATAAAACGAAGTTATTCTTATACAGCAGGAAGAAACATGTCAGAATGTCATTTAAAAATACATCTATGCACTATATTAGGATAACTTATTAGTTTCAATACTTCGGCAAACGAATACCGAAGCAAGAGCGAGGAAAGGGGGGATTCTAAAATCATAAATCCCAATTCACGGTAATTCACAGCCAACACAAATTGAGACAGTATGTCAAAGACAAAAGAAATAAATAAAAATGAACTAGAACGACACAAAACAAAAGCACTAGCAGTGTGAACCCTAAAAACACTGAGGTATCATCAGGTGCTCCAGAAGGGGAAGCATGATCTGCTACACGCGTGGCACCCGTCACACTGCCTGTGAAAAGTCAGGATATGTCAAAGTCGGTGTTAGTCCGGTAACAAACTCTGGATCTACCCAAAGATATCTGTTCTCATTTGTGAAATAGAAACATTGTAACGGCCTGTCAAATCATGGTGACGACCGTAAACCTTCTGTAGTGACAATTGCAACAATGACTGAACATACTCTTGATGTATAAGTTTTTGAGACAGTAATTTCGTTCGGTTGACAAAATCGCTGTACAAACATCAAGTAGAGGAAAGCAAATCAACATGAAAATGAAAATAAAGTCTAAGTTTTGTATGGTATCACATTTGTTTAAAAATCTTATAATTTAACGTCGTTATTTAATTGACTCAGTTCTTGAAAATGATTTAAACTGACTATTTGAATGACATTTCCTCCTCTTGTTGTAACAGATACATCTGTTACAACAAAGAATCCTGTAGAAAATAAGAGTTTTAAGTAATTCAGCAGAAATTTTGTAAAGTGCATCTTCTTCAAGAAGCATAAGAGTGCACCAGTGCCCTGATGTCATCAAGCAATCGCTTCCTACTTTTATCTTGTTATTAGTTTTTTTTGTATTTAAACCTGGTGATACATATCCTGAACTGAACTCTTATAGTGTTACGCTTGGACAAAATATCCTTAATCCTTGTTCCATCCTTCTCATTATCTTGTAAATCTTTGTGGGATCTCGTATCAGATCTTCTTAGATCCTTTCAATTTGTTGGCATATCTCCCAATGTCTGGACCTCGCGGTCAAATACAAAGTCTCTCAGACGAATGTCGCCTGGAAGTTTTCTGTTGTACACCTCTAAAAACCTGCAGTTTTAAACAATTATACAGAATTCAAAATATATATGCAATAAATATTTACAAAAATACCAATAAAATTACTATTTAACAATAAATAAGAAATCGTCTAAACAGACTAACAGTTTGAAAGAGTTTGAAAGACTTGAATAATAAAAAAAATATTGATTTTGATTTCTCCTAAAACAGACGTAATTTTTAATTTTATGTTTTTCTTGATTTAAATTGATTAATACACATCATTTGCAATACTGTTTCATATATTACAATTTGTGTTCCACTACCGTTCAAGTGTTAACAATAAATAAGAGATCGTCTAGACAGACTAACAGTTTGAAAGAGTTTGAAAGACTTGAATAATAAAAAAAAATATTGATTTTGATTTCTCCTAAAACAGACGTAATTTTTAATTTTATGTTTTTCTTGATTTAAATTGATTAATACACATCATTTGGAATACTGTTTCATATATTACAATTTGTGTTCCACTACCATTCAAGTGTTATAATCTTTAAATAATGTCATGTCACTTCAGTAATTTGATATATTGTTATTTATGAATTATGACCAATGAAAATCGTTTTTACAAAATGTCTACACGTACAGGTAAATGTTGCTTAAATTTAAAAAAAAAGCGTACGTGTACGTCTATTCACCCGGACTGTACGCCTATTTTTAGCCGTACAAGTACTTGTGGTCGTAATTAATGCTCAACCTTACTTTATTCAACGTGTACATGTACGTACAACTACCCGGGCGCTTGCTTAACCTCTTTTATATTTCTGTTCATACATGCACTTTCCTTCACTAAATACCTATACCTATGACAATTAACTCACAAACACAGGCAATAACTCCTGTTAAAACAGTAAATACCTCAATGTCCCTAACCTAAGTGAAAGATATAGCTCGATAATCCAAGGGACCGATGAAAACATTTTGAGAGAGAAGGTGTTCCAAGTACTGAGGTAGAACTATGTTGAAAAAACTGAGCACAAAAGGGGTTCGAGACCTTCATGGTGGTCGGGTAATTACAGTTTAAGTGATCCCAGTTCAATTTTCATGTTATATATGTAAATGTTTTTCTTTTAATCTTTACGTACTTGTTTGATTTGATCGGAGGTGTCTGACGTACTGCTGATTGATGGAGTTGTGGACTTCTTCTGTCATATCATCCTCATCATTCTGGTCATTATTAATAACTTCTATCAGCTTCACTTTTCTAGTTAACAAACTGTTATCAATCTGTTGTCAGTTGTTAGCAGCTGTGGGATTTTTGGCAATGTATCTTGCCTGAAGTCCATCAATTAAAAAAAAATTTGGCTGCACCAATTTTCCCTTGCATCAATTTTTATTTCCTTAAGGTTTAAGTACTAGTCCATCTATCTCATTATCTAAAGTAACAAATTTATGTTCCAGGGTAATTTTAGATTTTTTGAAAGAAAAAAAAACGTTAAAACGTACAAATGTATTTTTTTGTACTAACATAATGCAAAGTCAACATTGTACAACTTTACATGTAGCTGTCTTTATTTATGGCCGTTTGAAAGTTAAAAGCTGCTTTGCTACAGTTACCGTATTGTTACTTTCTTCATATTCAGATAAATTATTATAATTTGATATTATACAAGACATTTCATTTGTCAAAAGGTGTCACATGATTAAACTGTAAATTGCTGATTGACTTTATTTCTAAAAATAAAACCTAAAAGACTTAGCTGAAATACTAACTGTTAATAAAAATAGAAAGGTGTTCAAAAGTTCAATAGAACTTCATTATGTCACACCATTGACCAGTTAGAGTAAAGCTTTTAAATGCAAATTAGCCTTTGTTTTGCCTACAGTTGCAACTGCTAATAGTTAAACTATCAGATGCTGGAAATTATCTGTTTGTTTTTTTTTGGACTGAAAAATTATTACTTTCATAATATTTACACTAATAATACCACAAGTCTTATTGTTACTATGTTTAAAGTTCTTAGGAATAAATCAGAAAGTCAAATGCTAATTGTTGAAAACTTCAATGCAAAAGAGTTTGAAAAGAGATTATCTATATTTATTTATTTATTTTTTTTTTGTTGAAATAAAAAAAACAAATTGACAATTGCAATAAAATAATTCATATTGCTGTTTATGTCTAAAATTTAAACTTTACTGGTCTTATATTTCCTTAGCTACTAAGAGTGCAATGATCCTATTAATGCACATAATTGTAGAAATGCTACATTCTTATCACAAATCAGTAACATTTCTTTATCTTGTATATGTTGTTTCCCATTATTATTAGTGCAAATAATAGATGTGTTTTTAGTGTTAGTTTTGTTGCCTTGATGTTACATTACTTAAAGAAATCTTTGTTGAATAATTTCAAATTATAATAAAACAATTGTAGCAGTCTCCTATCGGTCATCGACCTTAATCATATATCAACCTCCGACTTCGTCCTCGGTCGATATATGAATAAGGTCGATAAAAAAACATGTATTGACCTCACCAAAATGCTATAATTGTATATAAGTATGCTCAGAGAAATCAATAATTTTCAATTTTGACACTTTGAGAAATTTGTGATAGTCACCAACAATGTTTTGTTGTATAATTTTGCAAGTTAGTTCGCCATCTGCAACTTCTACTACAAGAAAAAGTCTTGGCTATTATGTGGTGATTATGACTTAAACTGCTTTATATCACTACTTCTAGTGAGGTTGTAATCCTATTTTCAATCCATATTATCCGTGTGGTAGTAAAAAGCCTTAGAATATTAACAGGTATCCCCTTAACACGATAACCATCATACGACTAAACTTGGGATCTATGCTCCCCTCCGATACACTGCTGAATGCCCATCCACCTTTGATGGTAGAAAGAGACTGATTTTCCATTTTTATTTCTCCTTTTACGTTTTATAAAACCATGTTTTTCCTTCAGTCTTTTACACCAATGATTTCTACCTAAAAATGAGTTAGAATAACTAAATGCCAAGGTTACTGTTAATTTAGCATTTCGACAACTTAAGTCTCTTCAGTGCAGATTAAATCAAAACAATTCGAAATTCATTTACAAAAAATAAGAGTGAAATCTGATAGAGAACGAAGTGAATCTTAGTGTATAACTTTGAAATTGTTGTGATGTTGATAAATTGCAAAAAAATGTAGTTGTTTTAACTTCTCAGCTGTGTTTACAGATGCTATATGTGATAACGCCAAACAAGTAACTTTAAGTCGCAATGAATTTTGCTGATTTCTAGTCTTCTCTGGTATAAACTGTGCGATCATAAAAGGCAGTAGAAATAATAATTGTTTGATCTCAATTACTGTCATTGGAAGAACATCCGTGTTTAAATCTTTTCGATGTAGGACTTGTGGTTTATCATTCACTACGTCAGAAGAATAATTTTACATGATTGAGTTAGATAGAAGAAAGCAAAAATAGTGTTAATATTTCATTAGGACCCGCCACATAGTGGTGGGCAACCTATAGTAATCACTCTGTCTGTCCGTCCGTAACAAAGTCGTGTCTGGGCTTTTACTTTTTTGTCATTTTAGATAGGCATTTAACTTTTTTTTGCATGTAGATAAATCCGGAGCACCTGATGTTACTCTCAATTTCACTGGAGTTCACACTGTGAGTGCCTTTGTTTTGAATGTTGTAATTTCTGTTTCTGTGCTGTGTATCTGTTTAACGTCATTTATTTTTGTGTCTAACGTCATTGTTTTGTGTGTTCTCGTTTTGGCCGTGTCTTTGTAGATTTCACTCCTTTGTTCCTTCGGTATTCTACTGCCGTTGTTTCAAGAGGATGTATCATGAACCAAAGTTGGTGACCTTTGACCTTGCATTTTACTTCAAGGTTAAATTATATCTTTTATAATGCCAAGTCATGTCGGGAGAATACCGTTTTAGTTGTCTTCGATATTTTACATATAGATAGATCATACCAAGACAATGTGTCATTAATCATGATTTGTGACTTTTGACCTTGAACCTACTTTTTTAATGGTGTTCAGAAAAGATCAAGTGTGATATTCTATGAAATAAAGTTGCATTTGAACTACTTTTTAATTGCGCCAGAAGGGATCATCAACGTAAGAACTTGTCTAATTTATGATTTAAAACATAAATAATAATTTAGGGCTTATCATCAGGGAAGGCAAAGGCAAAAGTACACTTAAAAATTATTTATACTACTTAAATTTTTTGCAATGTAATGAGAAGATACGCAATAAATGTATATGAGACCAAGAATCGTTTATAATAAATGAAGAAATGTGTCATAGATTCCAATTATTACTGGAACCTCCTTTTTTTTTCTTTCAAACATTGCTATGGAATCAGATTTTTAATGTTGCATCCATTTATTATATATAAAAGTAAACTGAAATATTCACATGTATCTAATAAATGTGCATAGTATTATTGAATACTTTAAAAGCACTTGTACCAAACTGTTGACATAAGAACTTATTTTTATATGAAGACGTTGTGAGGTAAAAATCTCCTAGCTTAAAGGTATGTATAAATGACAACGGAGAAACATATCGAATTTGTAATTTGTCTTTCCCCATCAATAAGCAGATCATCAGATACTAAAATATACCGAATGCTTTCTCCTACTCACTGTGTTGAAGACCGTACGGATTACCCATAGATGCTTTGTTTTGGGTCGTTTTAACCTGGAGATGGGATGTTGTCTACTTGACATTTACCCCGTTTCCTTTTCTTTTCATACAAAGTTCCTTTATATACATCCATCAATGGATTTCATTTGCTCAGCCCTCATATATATTGCTTTAGATTTCGTGGTTCTTCAGAAATGCTGTCAGATATCCACTCACTGCTTTTATAGGCTTTATTGAAATACTTCAGATTTCATTTCTGCCAGTTTATCCATTCTAAAATAAGAATTGTTTAATTTTTAACAGAGTTCAATTTCGACCCAATTCCTGAAAAAAGGTATTTGACAATTGCTATGGAAATCAGATATTTTAGTAGACTAAGACCTTCAGGCGACATCAAGATGTAGACAGGAATAAAAGCCCTGTCCTTGATAAACTGGAGTTTTCTATGTATCGTGTGCGTTTTTGTCACATGTACATTCACTCCATACCCTTTCATTTTTCCTAATTTGGTTCGAGCTCATTGTAATGTTATGACACGCCAGCGAAGACCATTAGGTCAAATTTTGGGGTGGTTTTTGTTTTGACGAATTCTTTTTTGTGGAATTCTCATTTTCTAGAGTTTTTTTTTTGCGGAACAGTCCCTATATTTTCTTCGTCATTAGCTCATTTAAATTTCAGTATCGTTCCTCTTTTCTATCACCGCCGTGCGCGGTCCCGGCTGAAGAATAGGCCCGCAGCATCCTCTGAGCTTGGAGTATGAGCCATCCTAACAGAGGACCCCGAGGGAACCCCGGGATATAGAAATAGGACCCAGTATCTCCGGCTTGCGGGGTGTGACCCCTCCTAAACGGAGGCTGACCCCGAGGGTCCCGGGATATAGAAATAGGACCCATTCCGTGGTTGTGCGGGATTAATAAATACACAACCCATCTTTCGGATGGGATGTAAACTCAGGTCCACGTGTTGGAAGAAATGCCACGCTTCCTGCACGTTAAAGAACCCTTGTAGCAAGCTCTTTTTGGGGTGGTCCGTAGGTGATCGGCTACAAGGCTAAATTCCCCGCCCTTGACGATTTCACCCTACTTTTCCAGTGGCAGTCAGAATTTCCCGTCCCATGGCCATTTCCATACCCCAAAGTGATTATTTGTCAACAAACTTGTTCTCGTCTTGATATAGCTGAAATATTGCTGAGTAGACGTTAAACAATATTCAATCAATCAATCAATCTTTTCTATCACTTGCTTTGATTTCAAATGCTTTAAACTTTATTGCTTCGGAAATTGGCACATATTTATCAGAAAAAATAAAACCTCATCTATAATTATTACATCAAATCTCCTACAATTTCACAGAAAAACTGCATGTACTAAAAATGTTTTGAAGTCTGTTTTGATTATATTTGCATACGACCATAACTTTAACTATTAAAAAAATGTCGATTTGTAAGTGCATACACGTAATGCTGGATGGTACCATATTCCTGATAACATAACATAAGTACTAGTATTCCAAACAATATAAAAGTGATCGGAGTGGCTGCAGTTAACGTACGTTATTAGGCTTTTAAGAAAAAATTAGTTAGAATGAGTATTCCTCTTTAATAAGCAATGAAGGGATATGGAGTATATGTACACGAGACAAGGTCTCTACAAATACAAGATAAAACAAAGCAATAGAACAACGCTTTAATTGTTGTTTTCTATTTTGACCTTTTGTTATACATTGACAAACATGGACGTCTGAAATCTAGGCTCTATGACAAACGTGATGATTTTGACTTTCCAAATGTGAACTTTCCCTTTCTCTGCAGCAATATACCTACCTCCCCAGTATATGGAGTGTATATTTCACAATTAATTCGTTACTGTAGAGCGTGCAGTTTATACAGTGACTTTGTGGAAAGAGCAAAAGCACTGTCACAAAAACTGTTGAGTCAGGGATATGTTCAGCCCTTGTTACTTTCGTCCCTTCAGAAATTCTATGGCAGTCACCACGACATCATAGATAGATATGAAATGTCAGTGTCACAAATGAAAACTGACATTTTCAGCTAGATTCACGTCTACCCGGATTTGACTTTACCCTGGATTGACCCACTGACAGTGTGACGGGTGCTGTATACAGAGCAGGACATCTCTACCCTTCCGGAGCACCTGATGTCACTCTGTTTTTTGAGAGTTCAAACTGTTAGTGCTTTCGTTTTTTTGTGTTGTATGTGTAGTGGTTTTGTGTTTTGTGGACATGTAGTGTCTTTAGTCTTCCGTCTTCTGGTGTTCTTGATTTTGCCTTGTCCCTGGACTTTGATTTATGTAATCTTGTGCTTTGTTCCTTCGGTATTCTACTGCAGTTGTTTTGAAGTCACCATAAGGCCTTCAATACTGAGCTTTGCTCATACCTCAAAGTAAGTTCAGGACGCACCCTAGCACCGGTTTGTATTTATTTAAAATTTACCCTTATCACAAAAACAGATTAAACTTTTTCAATTACTAACAATTTTGTATCACCTGTATGTAAATACTGGCGTAAGCAGAGCTTCCAATTTAACTGAGTTTAGTCTGGCATTTTGTATAATTTCATTACTTTTATATTTGAAGTTCATGTAAAACGTGAATCTTCTCGACTTGTCCGATTGTTGCAGTTTATGTGATGCTGATATCACTTTCAGAAATTGAACTTTTAATATGAATTCAAAGAATTATAGGTCGTAAAATGTTATGGTGCTGTCGTTGTCTTTAGAGAGGTTTCAATAATAGCCTATATATATATATATATATATATATATATATATTGGAAAACGAAACATGTCTATGTTAGCTATGGTATCACAAAAGAAAAACATATATTGAAAACCTAGAAGTTGAGGAATTTTTTTGTTTTAAGGGGGATGTCTCCTAGACCCTGAGTTTACCTGCTGTCGAATATTGTGGAATAAGTTTTTAAGCAAATTTTCACTAGTTCAATGGATTTATCAATTATCCAAGCGTTTTCATTGGCCAAATATAAATATATCGCATTTTACCTACAAAAAAAAGTATTTTGGAGGTATTATTTTCGTGGTTAAACATTGATGAATACTTTATTATAAGAAGTAACTACCAAGTAGTACATAAACCATAAAAAATAAATAACTGCGACTTCCGGTCACGTGACAGATAATTCAATAGGGTTACCACAAATAGAAATGTTTTGCGAAAAAGTTTTAACAAATTGGGGAAAGTAAATGCATCCGAAACTTTCAAAAAATTTGTAATGAATGAATGTATTTCACATCAATGCTTTATAAATTAGAGTATACGACAGATTGATAAAGGTATAAGTCAGGAATTGAACAATTATGTGAAGTTTCGAAATGTAATAAAGTAATGTATGTTTTGATACCTTAAAGAATACTTTCCTTTAAAAAAAGGAAACAAAACCTAATTAGTTGTACCTCGAATTCTTGAATCAACAGAACAATATGGGAAGATGGAAAAAGAGCAAAAACAATACTAATATATATATATCACAGTGCACCTTTTAAAGGTTTTTTTTCATTTTTATTTATTTTTAGAATACTTAGAATTAGGAGAAACATGGTTTTCGAAAATTTCCAGTTATAGAAAGGCTTAATACACTACGTAGATAATCTATTACAGTGATTGGGGGTCGCTCGAATTGGACCCTTTAATTTGAAATAAATTTATTGGTTAAAATTATATATTATTCACTGTGGTAAAGCTGATGACCGTAACTGCAGTTACGGTCATCTCAAGATGGCGGAGGCAGAATCAGGTAAGATTTTGTTCTGCAGATAAAATAGCTATTGTAGGGTTTCGGGCATTTTAATAGTATGCTTTCGGTTGTTAATGGTGTACTTGTTCAGAAGAAATGAAAAATCATACACAAAATACGAATACAAAGCCGTAATTTCCATTTTAAAAAAATGATAAGATGACCGTAACTGTTCAGTGATATTTATATCGGATGACCGTAACTGAATTTACAGATGTCCATAACTGAATTGAAATGTGGACACGAAAAGGGAATTAGATCCGTTTTAATTTTTTAATTCATAAAATTGTTTTTTGAATGAATTTCATTTTATGTGATAAAGTCACGGTCAACACATATGGAAAAATCTGTGCATTTTTGCTCATTTGCTTATTTAATTGTAGGATCAAATATGAGAACCAGATTGACAAAATTTTGAAAAAAGCTACGCCTACATACAACTAAGCTCCAAATACATGGTTAAAATTTAGAAGGACATTTGATCTACTATCAAACAAATCATGTTGGATCCATGTGAGAAATTATCTCGAGGTTCCCAGACCACACGAAAATTCGAAGCTTAAGACCTGTAACATCCAATCTTGAATACTTTGTCAGAATATTTGAAAACGTCAAATCCCTTACTAAATTGACAAAGCTTACGTAGAAATCCAAAAGAGAAAAAAACTGCAAAAAAACCTTATCCCTGTACCTTTTAAACTCGAGGTACCCGTGGAAGCTAAATATTTGCCAATTAAAGATGTATCAATCTATTAAACGAGCGTTTTCTATACAATTTCTCGATAATATCTTTTGTTTTGACATTGAAAACGCCATACGGAAGTGTCGATGTCATTTTTAAAAAGAAATACAATAACGGATAGGAAAAAGAAAAATCCGTGTTTTTTTGTTTTTGTTTTTTGTTTTTTTTTTGCTTTGTTTTATTTATTTTTTTGTTTCTGTTTTTTTTTTTTTTGTTTTGTTTGTTTTTTGTTTTTGTTTTGTTTTGTATTTGAAGCTATATGACGTATAGCAGTATTCTGCAAGTATGAGTTTATGTTTAATTTTATGGATATTTTTCAAATTCAAAATGTGCAGATATTTCAAGTTTTTGACAGTTTTTTCAGATATTATACTGAGAGCACAAATAATAGTCACATCTCTCTCACTGGGCATAATAATTCAGGCGCTGATCCGGGCAATTGGAAAAAGGGGGGTCCAATAAGAATTGAAAGGAAGAAGGAGAAGATGAAAATATGAATTTCCCATAGGGCCAATGTTAAACTATTTTCCGTGCTGGCAGCTATGTTTTTTGTCGGATCGATACAAAATGAGCAATCTTTGTTTAGGACCTTTACTATATCATTCCTGTAAAGTTTGGTTGCATATGCTTCAGTGGTTTCAGAGGAGAAGAAGAAAATGTGAATTTTCCCATAGGATCCAATGTTAAACCTAAGTTCTGCGCTGGCGGCCATGTTTTTTATCTGATCGGAAGGAAATGATCAATCTTTCTAAAGGACCTTCCATACATCATTCCTGTAAAGTTTGGTTGCATTTGCTTCAGTGGTTTCAGAGGAGAAGATGAAATATGAATTTCCCATAGGGCCAATGTTAAACTATTTTCCGTGCTGGCAGCCATGTTTTTTATCGGATCGGAACCAAATGAGCAATCTTTGTAAAGGACCTTTAGTACATCATTTCTGTAAAGTTTGGTTGAATTTGCTTCAGTGGTTTCAGAGGAGAAGATGAAAATATGAAAAGTTAACGGACAGACGACGGACGCCAAGTGATGGCAATAGCTCACCCTGATCCTTTGGGTCAGGTGAGCTAAAAATGGCTCTTATTGTCGCCTTTGGCTTGTCGGTATCTTCCGTTTAGGCTAGATTAGTTTGTTTTTTTTTTGTTTATTTCGGCTATATAATTCAAATGGAATATTTTGAGAACTTAACAATATAATCCAACATCAGTTACGGTCATCCCCAAAATTGAACATAACCCAGTTACGGTCACCCCAGTTTTCAGTTACGGTCATCTTATTAAAATTTTAACATTGAAATTACGGCTTTGTATTCGTATTTTGTGTATGATTTTTCATTTCTTTTGAACAAGTACACCATTACCAACCGAAAGCACACTATTTAAATGCTTGAAACCCTACAATAGCTATTTTATCTGCAGAACAAAATCTTACCTGATTCTGCCTCCGCCATCTTGAGATGACCGTAACTGCAGTTACGGTCATCAGCTTTACCACAGTGTATTATTTTAGTATCAAATGTCAACAATACCAATCAAAAGTCATGTAAATAAAACAATTTAGCGTTAAATGAGTAGACGAATAATGAGAAGTTCATGTCATGAAACCAACTAATTTTGACATTTTTGAATATGGGAAGAGGCACTGACATGAAATGCCAAAACAAGGAACGTCCGATACGTATAGGGGCGAGAGGGCCGAAGTTAGTTTAGTTAATATATTATTTGCATTTAATTTCCTTTTTATATTGATTGTGTTTTACTTGACTTTTCAAAACAACAAAATCAGATTACTTAAAGTGTTGCTAAAAGACGAGATTTAAACTGAAATGTGATCATTAAGGTATCAAGGAATATTATGATGAAGTACTAATGGAAAATTAAAAAGTACTGGATCACAAATAATAGTTCTCAGATTTATTCGATTGTATTAAGTTGAAAGTAAAGAATGATAATGAACTAGTGTAAATCGACGTGATCCAGTCATAATGATCTAAACACTTCCTTGTTTGATAATTTACTAACCTTGACTTATGGATTTAGATGGTATGTATTAACAAAGTATTTATTAATACAAATAAAGTCAGGCAAATAATTGTTCCATTTACGCTTGGGATGACAAATGTTTCTAATTGCCTTGCGACCTTGTTTATTTCTCTCGTTGGATTAATCTTTTTTTGTTGTTGTTCAAATTACAACAATTGAATTGGACAAGTTATTTCAACTTACAAGGTCCTCTCCATCAATAACAAATTAACAATACAATTGCATATACGTCAACCATACAATGATTGATTGATGTTTAACGGGAATTTCAACAATATTTCAGCTATATCGTGGCGAGAACTGTTAAGTATATTATAATAAACAATTATAAAAAATGTATAAAATATCAATATATACAGATCAAGCGTAAAACAAGTAAAAACGTGTTGGGTTGAATAACTAAATACCGAAGTTACTGTGAACTCAACCCTATAACGATAGCTTTTAATATACTACACTATTAGCATATATTTAGGATAAAAAGATACATTTAATAGCCATTCTTTGTTAGCAGGTGTTATTTTGGAATGGTGAAGAAATTAATTTAAATTTGTTCCACAGTAACATGTTACACCAATGTAGGGAACTCGTTTTGATAAAAATATCGCTGCTAAGGCGACTGGTTGCTATAGCAACAGTCAGCAATATGTGCAAAATTGTTGTTTTTTGACATTTTGAACTCTAAATATATCTTTTTGCGAGTGTACTGTAGCAACCTGTAGTTCTGTAGCAACCTGTCACTATTCCATTTTCATATTTGACTTTTCTCATGAAAATGATTATTAAAATTATGGGATTATTTCCGTTATCATGGTTAAAAAGTCGCTTTATACATTTTTAAACAAATTTGCGATTTTTTTAATGGGGAGTACATTTGTATTGTATAACTATTGTACACTAGTTATAAATGATTGGCAAACATTGGATACTGTGGAAGTAGTATTGCTCGTGGGGTTCCAATTTTCGTAGATTTCGCCGTTCGCTTTAACCACGAAATAAATTCCCATAGAAATGCATTTTCCCTAGCGTTTAATGCAAAGGGAATTTATGACTGTGTCGGACTGCTTGTAATACTGGCAGACTATCTGAGACTTCCTAAAAATTTACCTGGACTGTCAAAGTTTGTGGCTATCGCTCACAGTCAAGGACAAACACTTTAAACGCTCATCTGTTTGACAGTGACTGTCAACATCACATACAGACATTGACAAACATTTCTGCACTGAAGAGACATAAGTTGTCGAAATGCGCATATGCAGAATTTAAATTCACAGTAATTTCGGTATTTAGTTATATTTTAAACTTTAACATAGACTGACAATGACCGTCATTGTCTGTTGCAGCTATAGACAAACGTTCTCTATCTTTACCATGTCTGACATTGACTTTCACAATCATTCACAGACATGGACAGATATTCCAAAATTTCTGCTGGGTTGATAGTAAATTTCATCGTATTTTTACATTTTTACAAACACAGGCAAGCTGTTAGTTGTCTTTTTGTTAGCGAATCTAACTGATTCAACTCAAGAATAGAAATACTGGAATTCGTGACAATATTTATTATTTTTTCATTTATTATTATTATTTTTTTTTTCTTTTTTTTTGGGGGGGGGAGGGGGTCTGTCCCTGGTTGAATTTACGTAATTTTTTGCAAACCTTGAGTATTATGTGTCTACATTTTTACAATGTAACATAATTGATAATTTAATTAGTTCTTTTCCTCGTTTATCTTGCCAAAAATGTAGACACATAATACTTAAGGTTTGCAAAAAATTATGTAAATTCAACCAGGGATAAATAATACAGACCCCCCCCCCAAAAAAAACAAAAAAACAAAAAACAAAAACAAAAAAACAAAAAAACAAAACAAAAACAAAAACAAAAAAAACAAAAAAACATCATGTTGCTAAATCATTTTCAGATCATGATATGAAAGGCATTTAGTGGACACGATTGTATGGGAAATTTTATCAAAATGAAATCACATTCAAATCAGTAAGAAATCATGAACAAAATCAATATGAAATCACAACTACACCATTAATAAATCTGAATCAAATCAGAACAGAATCAGAAACAAATCTGAATGAAATTATAACAAAATCACAATCAAATCACTGCCATATCCAGAATAGGGTATGTGGATGAAATGTACAGGCATTTGTCAAATTGACTTTTTTGTTGACCACTGTGTTACCAGTCAATGTCAGTAGCCTAGTTAGTTGCGTGTACCAGCTTTTGGTTTACATGTATTTAGTCTTAACATCAATCAAAACATAGCTCAAATTTCAATCCATTTCGTCCTTCAAAATCGTCAAATATAAATCTTTGTATTCATATCATTGTTTTTCAACAGAATATATTTCTCATTCCAGTAGTATAAAATAAAACAACAATTCCTTCAGTATTAGAAAATATTTTCTTAGCTATCAAAATCATATTATTTTTCCTTTGATAATCCTTTAAAACAAACTAAATATATTAAGTGAATCCGTAAGGAAAACCAATCATATATTCATATCTTAATAACTGGCACCTACTTTATATATGATGCATCATCTTTGTCCTTCATACCTTTACATCCAAACAAGACAAAAGTAAACAGGAAATGGAGCCAATTTTTTAGCTCACCTGGCCAAAGGCCATGTGAGCTTTTGCCATCACTCGGCGTCCGTCGTCCGTTAACTTTTATTCAAAGATCTTCTCCTCTGAAACTACTGGGCCAATACTAACCAAACTTGGCCTTAATCATCACCAGGGTATGCTCTTTCAAGTTTGTGATTTTTATGTCCGTAGACCAAACAACATGGCCGCTGTTACTAAAAATAGAACATAGGGGTAAATTGCTGTTTTTTGCAAATGACTCAAAAACCATTACAGATATCAAAATTCTGACATGGTGTAAAAATGATCAGCATGATGAGATCTACCTGCCCTGCAATTTTGGAGAATATCCGTTCACCCGTCTTGGAGTTATTGCCCCTTTTCCGTAAAATTTTCAGTTTTCGTTACTTCTGGTCTTATATATTGAAATTGAAAGAAGATAGAAGTGAAGTTTGTTTAACAAAAATGGTCAGCATAGTAAGATCTACATGTCCTGCAATTTTGAAGAAAATATGACTACCCACATAGGAGTTATTGCCGCTTTTTCTTTGAATTTTCACAATTTTAAACGTTTTTACTTTTATTTCAAAAACTGTTTGAGATAAAGGTTAATTGTGAATTGCAAAAGTGTTGAGGTTTTCCAGAACTACAATTTCTACATATGTCCAGCAGGTCCACATCTCATCCAAGATGGCCACCAGCGGGGAAGATAGTTTAGTATTTAGTTATTTGTTACCACTGGGTCGATGCCACTGCTGGTGGACTGTTAGTCCCCGAGGGTATTCACCAGCCCAGTAGTCAGTACTTCGGTGCTGACCCGAAAGCCGATTCTAGTTGAAGCCTTACAATATCTAAATTGTTGTAAATTTTGTTGAAAACTAAGGATTATCTCCCTCATGCAAAGCTCTGTCCTTAGCTGATTTTGGCTTTACATTTAGATCATATTGGTTATTTGTTCTCTATCAGTTTTTACACATCTTTGAGTGTATGGACTTCCAAACGTTTAGATTTTATCTGCACTGAAGAGACATAAGTTGTCGAAATGCGCATATGCAGAAATTAAATTCACAGTAACTTCGGTATTTAGTTATTTAACATAGGACCCTATAGGAAATGCATTCAAAGATATTCTCCTCTGAAACCACTGAGCCAATGGGGACCAAATTTTGTCACAATAGTCCTTGGGTGGTCCCCTTTAAAGTTTGTGATTTTTGCATTTGTACCTCGTCCAAGATGGCTGCCAGCGTGGAGCACAGTTTAACATAGGGACCCTATGGGAAATGCATTCAAATGTCTTCTCCTCTGAACCCACTAAGCAAATTGGAACCAAACTTGGTTACAATAGTCTTTAGATGTTTTCCTTCAAAGCTTGTGATTTTTATGTTCATACCTCATTCAAGATGGCCGCCAGCGGGGAACATAGTTTAACATAGGGACCTTATGGGAAATGCATCCAAAGATCTTCTCCTCTGAAACTACCAAGCCAAATTGAACCAAACTTGGTCACAATAGTCCTTGGGTGGTCCCCTTTAAAGTTTGTGATTTTTACCTTCTTACCTCATCCAAGATGGCCACCAGTGTGGAACATAGTTTAACATAGGGACTCTATTGGGAAATGCATTCAAATGTCTTCTCCTCTGAACCTACTGAGCCAATTGGAACCAAACTTGGTTACAATTGTCTTTTGGTGATCCCTTCCAAATTTATGATTTTTAGTTTGTACCTCATCCAAGAATGAAAATGTAACATCTGCTGAACTGATTTAAAGTATGAATGGGTGGTCTATAGGTGACAATGAATAAAACCAGTGACCAGGTGAGCGATTCAGGCTCATGTGAGCCTCTAGTCTTTTCAAACATGATCACATGACATTTAAATCAAATCATTCAAATGCTTGCAAAAAACATTAAACATGTGTTATGTTCATCTGGGAAAAGATTTCATATGACCGTGTAAAACACGAGAGTATAACAGCGTTACAAAATCATCTCCCAGAGAGTATAAAATCGTTACAAAATCATCTCCCAGAGAGTATAAAATCGTAACAAAATCATCTCTCAATAATGAATAAGTCATCAAATCGTTACCAAATCTATTTTGAAAACGTACAAGTTATCAAATTGTTTTCAAATCAGGATGTTACAAACCTTAAGTTATCAAATGATGTTGAAATCATATTGTATTTTTGAATAAGATATCAAATCATTACTAAATCAGAACCAAATGATTATCAAATTGTTATGAAATCATTTTCATCTGATTCTTGTGTTATGATTTCACTCTGATTTGATAAATAAATCTTGATGAAATCACCATGCATGATTTGAATGTGATTTGAAAATGATTTGGTGAATAAAATTTGTGTTTGGGGAAGTCCCGTATTAAATCAAGCACGTCTAATAAAATTAATTCATACCCCGGAGTCCTATGAGTGAAGCCTGGAGCCCTGTGAGTAGAGGCCGGAGCCCTTATCTTGGAGCCGGGGGTTCAAGTGTTGGAGCCGTAGTCCTATGTTCAATGTAAAGATGATTGGAGTCCAGAGCTATTGGTATTCCCCAAGAAGATACTGGATACCAGAATGTAACGTTCTCTTATTTTTTTTTAGTATAACGGAATTATTGAGATTTATTGAAATTCTTCCACTCGATCACTGCATCAGGAAGTTACTATTCTTGACTAACTGGATCACAAAATCATAATATTTCTGATTTACAGGATATTTTGAATAAACGTTTGTAACATTATAAACATTTTCATTTTAAAAACAAGCATGTACTCCATCCAATACTCGTCTAATACTAAATACAGCTTAGGTTATTGGTGTTGAATTCGTGAAATTAAATCACTATTACGTTTTACAATAGCACCAATTTGCATTCATTTGCACTTATTTTGCACAAACATTGCTTTCATTTGCACTGATTTCGCACAAACATTGCTTTCATTTTCACCGATCTTTTTCTACAGCTAGGTTGTAGGTAAATATATCTCAATTATTCATATTTTCGGTATTTAGTCGTATTTCATTCGATCCTTTCTAGCTTGTTATGCAACTTAATCATGTTTTTTCAACTGCTCTTTGCTTTCCGTCATTCACCTAGAAATATTCTATGATCTTGCTGATTATAACATGTATCAATTGGCTGGAGTCACTACAAATGAAAAGGCACTAATTTTATAGTACTATTTTCGAGGGTCTGTTAAACATTGGCGTATTGAAATAGTGTAGTGCGCCCTGACAATATTATGGCTTTGACATTCAACACAATCTGTGCACACAGAAGCTATAGTTAATCGTCATATAAGCGGGAGGTTGATGCATCAATAAACCTGGTTTAACCCACCATTTTAGTTATAAAATGCCCGTTCCAAGTCGGGATTATGACGGCTTGCCAAAAATGTTCTGTGTCGGATTGTGTTCCCCGTTATACGGATTTTCCTTACTGGTCTCTTCCTTTGATCGATTCGGACTTTTATTGTCACTTTTATTTTTTATTCAGTCAGTTAATTTCTATCATTTTTGATAAATCCGGAATAAAGTTAATCTAATTTCCTTTCTTAAAGTTGAAGGAAAATAAATAATAATAAAAAATAAAATTATAAAAAAAAGTTGCAAAATTAAACAATTAAATCGACGGATATGTCGCGGGAGGGGGGGGGGGGGGGGNNNTGAGCACTGATGCCATACCACCTGCGATCTGAATGGAATAATAAAACTTAACAAGTTCAAAAGTGTTAGGCAAAATTAGGAACCGACCTATCTACTTCTGAATATGCATATTATTAGGATGTTTTTAATTCAAAAATGAATTTTGTCAAAACATTGCTTTTCATAAAATAGACAAAAATTGTCAGTTTTTTGATTGACCGGGGTATGTGTAAGGGGTTTAGACCCCTTTTTAAATACTAATTACATGCAAAATTATTGTAAATATTGATAACACGTTACCACGCCCCCTTCTTTTGATCACATCCGATAATCAATCAATCAATCTTAATGTAAGCCAAAATCAGCTAAGGATAGAGCTTTGATTGATTGATTGATTGAATATTGTTTAACGTCTACTCAGCAATATTTCAGCTATATCAAGACGAGAACAAGTTTGTTAATAAATGATCACTTTGGGGTATGGAAAGGGCCATGGGACGATAAATTCTGACTGCCACTGGAAAAGTAGGGTGAAATCGTCAAGGGCTGGGAATTTAGCCTTGTAGCCGATCACCTACGGACCACCCCAAGAAGATCTTGCTACAAGGGTTCTTTAACGTGCAGGAAGCGTGGCGTTTCTTCCAACACGTGGACCTGAGTTTAGATGGGTTGTGTATTTATTAATCCCGCACAACCACGGAATGGGTCCTATTTCTATATCCCGGGACCCTTGGGGTCGGCCTCCGTTTAGGAGGGGTCAGACCCCGCAAGCCGGAGATACTAGGTCCTATTTCTATATCCCGGGGTTCCCTCGGGGTCCTCTGTTAGGAAGACTCATACTCCAAGCTCAGAGGATGCTGCAGGCCTATTCATAAGCTGGGACCGCGCACGGCGGGACAGAGCTTTGCATCAGGGAGATACTTCTTAGTTTTCAACAAAATTTACAAAAATTTAGATATTGCAAGGTTCCAAATAGAATCGACATTCGGGTCAGTACTGAAGTACTGAGTACTGGGCTGATGAATACCCTCGGGGACTAACAGTCCACCAGCAGAGGCATCGACCCAGTGGTAACAAATAGCTAAATACCGAAGTTGCTGTGAATTTATTTTCTGCAAATGCGCATTTCGACAACTTATGTTTCTTCACTACAGATAAAATCTAAACGTTTGGACTATAATCTCAAAGATTTTCAAAAACTGATAGAGAACAAATATGATCTAAATATAAACCCCGAATCAACTAAGGACAGAGCTTTGTTTTTTCAAAAAGTGTCGTCTCATTTACGATTGCAACTGGTGGAAACTAAATTTAACCTTTATGGAAGTCACAATCAATGAACTCAAATCAATGGACTGATTATTGACTAAATTGTTGTCCCCTTTAAAATCGTAGGCAGCCCTTAAACTGATCAGAAACCTAAACGTGGTTTAGCATTGTGCCAAACTAGTTACCAGTTTGATCCAAACTAAATTAAATGGGTTTTAAATTATCCCCTTCAGAAAGTCTCTTCTGAAATAACATACTTTTGCATTGGAAAACACATTCAAGTATATTCTTTGAAACCACTGAGATTACTTTAGATTGTCCTGAATAAAGATGCCCAACAGACGTGTACCCACTTAAAAATAACTATGAGCTTGGATCACCGTGTTCAAGATTGAATCTTTAGAAATTATCTTTGAAAATAAAAAAGTCCAGTATTTTAAATTTGGTCTGTACTGAAGAGACAATAGTTGTCGAAATAGCCATTAGCAGATAATAGATATACAGCAACTTTGGTATTTTATTATTTGTTCCTACAGTCATAAGATGGACCCTTCCAAAATGTGCCGCGACTCCCTCGAAATCCTTTGAAATTTCCAACAAAACTTTAAAGAAATTTTCATCATTTATTTTCGATATGCACCAAAACTCCAAGAAGCTTTAACGGCAAAGTCCATTCTGGTAAAAAATTGATTGATGCACATCTACAATATGCGTAAGAAGATTCATGCAAGTTTGGTCGAATGGTACCGAGCGTTTTAGCATGAGTTGCGGATAATGGAGGCTCAAATAAACTAAATGAAAAGGTCCAAAATGTTTTGTCGAAAAGTATACAGCGGTTTAGGAGGCATACACTATTTCTCTAGTAATTAAAACACAAAATACCGAAGTTACTGTTAAATTATTTTCTGCATATGCGCATTTCGACAACTTATGCAGATCCAACCAAAAAGTCGAAAGATAGCTAGAATGGTGAAAAATAATAAATAAAATCTAAAACAACTCCTAGCTAACCTTGCTTATATATACCCCGCTCCTTACTGATTCCAATAATTAAGAATAAATTTTAAAAAATAAAAAAAAATAAAATAAAACTAGATTTGCAATTGCAAGCAATAGCTGATGTCGCCCCCGGCAGCCAATTTCGATGCTCCTATCATGTTCGCAGCGTCAAAATCTACCTAGAAATCAATTTTCGTTGAAATCCGACAAAGTTGAAATTTTGACGTAAAATGGCGGCCATCTTGGAAATGGCGGCCATTTTGAAAATTTTTTCACCGTCATGCATAACTTCACATGGTGTTCCAACTTTGTGTCAAGTATCAAGTGGTTCTGTTCAGGCAACTCTGAGAACTCGCGTGGACAAAATATTTCTAGGAAAATAATAATAATAATAAAATTTTACACATGTTAAGCAACCTTCCTGTAAAATTTTATCCAATTCTGAGCACTTTGATTTTCCCGCCTTTTTTACCATTTCCATGGCACCGGTCGCTATTTTGACGTCTTGGAGACCAGAAGTCAGTTCCTAACATGTAAGGCATCCTTCATGTAAAATTTCATCCAATTCTAAGCACTTTGATTTCCCCCCTCTTTTACCATTTCCATGGCACCGGTCGCAAATTTGAAGTCTTGGACACCCGAAGTAAATTCTACACATGTTGGGCAACCTTCCTGTAAAATTTCATCCAATTCTGAGCGCTTTGATTTTCCCGCCTTTTTTGGCCGCTTTCATGGGAACAGCGGCCAATTTGAAAATTCCAAGACTTGAGTGCACATCTTGGGATGGGGTTCCATAATCCTGTGAAGTTTCATCAAGATTGGATCACTGGTGTCCGAGAAATTTGGCGGACAAAGTCGCGGCGGAAAACGGCAGAAGAATAGTAAAAATAAGAAACACAGCAAAAACAATAAATCTCCACAAACTTCGTTTGGGAGACTTAATAATAAAAATTTATATTTGGGAGACTTAATAATAAAAATTTATAACTGTATCAGGATGCTGATACAAAAGTCTCCCAAACGAAGTCCCAAATCAGAAATCCTGGCTACTAATCACTTCCACACATTGCAGGCAACCTGTCTGTTGAGTTTCATTCAATTCTGAGCACTTTCAATTTTTCAATATTTCCATGGTAACGGGTGCCTTTTTTGAAGTCTTGGACATCGGAAACCTATTCCCCATGTCCTAAGCAACCTTCCTGTAAATTTTCATCCAATTCCTAGCACTTTAATTTTTCCACCTTTTTTGCCATTTCCATGGCAACCGGTGCCATTTTGAAGTCTTGGACACCAGAAACCTAATACCCATGTCCTAAGCAACCTTCCTGTAAATTTTCATCCAATTCCGAGCACTTTGATTTTCCCGCCTTTTTTGCCATTTCCATGGCAACCGGTGCCACTTTGAAGTCTTGGACACCGGAAACTTAATACCCATATCCTAAGCAAGCTTCCTGTAAATTTTTATTCAATTCTGAGCACTTTGATTTTCCCGCCTTTTTTACCATTTTCATGGGAACCGGTGCCGTTTTGAAAATTCCAAGACCTGTTTGCATCTTTCGGGATAAGGATCCATCTTCACGTGAAGTTTGGTCAAGATCCGACCATTAGTTTCCGAGAAAATGGTCGGACAAATTTCAAGGCGGAAAGAGAAGAAGAACAAGAAAAACTAGATTTGCAATTGCAAGCAATAGCTGATGTCGCCCCTGACAGCAAATTCGATTCTTCCATGATGTTCGCAGCGTCAAAATCTACCTAGAAATCAATTTTCGTTGAAGTTTTGACGTATTTTGGACGGCCATCTTCAAAATGACGGCCATTTTGAAAAAAAATTTCGCATAAATTTCTTTCTCTCATCTTACTGAACATTTATGTACAATATGAACAAATTCTTCAATACAGTTCCTGAGATATTGAATCCTCCATTTCTCAACGTAAAAGGGCGGCCATCTTGGCAATGGTGGTCATTTTGAAATTTTTTGCCGGTGCATGCACATCTTCTCATGGTGGTCCAACTTTGTGCCAAGTATGATTGAATTCTGTCCAGCCATCTTTGAGAAAATACGCGGACAAAAATCCTTGGAAGAAAGAAAGAATAATGAAAAATAATAATAATAATAACAAAGAAACGGACCAAAAACAATATGTCGTCCCGACTACGTCGGGGGCGACATAACAAGTTATAACTGTGTTCGCAAGCGAAACACAAAAGTCTCCCAAACGAACTCCCATATCGGATTCCGCGTCATTATAAAACCCCCTTTCAAAAAAAATTTGAGCAGGGGTTCCCCCTATAATTTACTTTAAACATAGAGTTGAAATCAAAACAAAACACACAGCAAAAAAAACATGTTTTTCTCAAAATTACAGCTCTCTGGCTTGGTTTCCATGGCAACCAAATGCTCGATTATCCATTAAAACCCATTTGATACCCTGTTTCAAAAAAAAATTTGGGCAGGGGTTCCCCTTATTATCTAAGTAATACATATAGCTGTAATAGAAATACAATAAAAAAAAATTTGAGCAGGGGTTCCCCTTGTAATTTACTTTAAACATATAGATGAAATCAAAACATAACACAGAGCAAAAAACATGTTTTTCTCATAATTATAGCTTTCTGGCTTTGTTTCCATGGCAACCAAATGCTCCAGTATACATTAAAACCCATTTGATACCCTGTTTCAAAAAAATTTGGGCAGGGGTTCCCCTTATTATGTAAATTACATATAGCTGTAATAAAAATACCACTATCAACAGTAAATACGATTTTCTCAAAATTTCAATTTTTTGGTATGGTTTCCATGGCAACCATAATTTTTTTGAAATGCCCAATACTGTAATTCTTTGTCTTACATCACACACAACCTTTCAATGAATTTTGATGGAGCTAGGTATAATAGTTTTTGAGATACGGTGAAAAAATTCAAAATTTCATTTTCCCATAGAGTTACTATAGGACGACCCCACCCCTTTTTGACGCCCCCTAAAGTACCCTTAATGGACCCCCTTTGAAAAAATTTAGGTGTTTGCACATCTAGATACAAGGGGCTAATATGCTACCAAGTTTGAAAGCTCTAGGTCTTATGGTCTCTGAGATTTTAAATGGACAAGTTCATTGCGACGAGAAGAAAGGGAAAGAATAATAATAATAATAATAAGAAACGCAACAAAAACAATAAGTCTCCCGAACTTCGTTTGGGAGACTTAATAACTAGATTTGCAATTGCAAGCAATAGCTGATGTCACCCCAGACTCCTCACTAGACGATCCCATGTTGTTCGCAGCGTCAAAATCTACCTAGAAATCAATTTTCATTGAAATCCGACAAAGTCAAAATTCCGACGTAAATTGGCCGCCATCTTGGAAATGGCGGCCATTTTGAAAATTTTTTTCACGGAAAGCACAACTTCCTTCATGCCAAGTTTCATTCTTTTACTTCGAGGCATTTGAAAATAATCCTGCGGACAAAATTTATTGGAAGAAGAAGAATAATAATAAAAATCAGAAGAAACGTAGAATAACAACATACCCCGACAAAGTCTGGGGTGACATAATAAGAATTGAGTAAAAACAATAAGTCTCCCCAAACTTCGTTTGGGAGACTTAATAAGAAGAAAACAATAATAACAAAGAAACGGAACAATAACAATGTCTCCCCGACTACGTCTGGGGCGACATAAGAGTTTTTGAACAGTTAGTCCACAATGGCAATATGTACAGAAAATTATGTTAAGGGTTGAAGTGAATTCCACTGAGTGGTCTTGGAAGAGTTGTCGACATAAAATGGGTACCCCTACGGACAAACGAACGAACAGACAGACACCATGATCACTATATACCGGCCGCTAAAGCAAGAAGTACTGTGAAAGTACTATTGTTCATGGGGTTCAAATTTTCGTGGATTTCGTGGTTCACTCAAACCACGAAATTAAGTTCCCACCGAAATGCATTTTTGCATAGGTTTTTAGTGCAATGAATTCGAAACCACAGTATAATAAAGTGCATGCTACGCATCTACAATATGTATTGAAGAATTCCTGTAGATTTGATTAAAAGTACCAAACGGAGAAAGAGGAGATACGGCTAATGCTTATAGAGACAGACAATCGGACAGACAGAAACAAGCACGTGATCGATCCTGCACTACATATAAAACTCGTTAGTAAGGGTATCATGAAGTACAGTTTAAAACAAACGGGTGATGTTTAAAGAATTACTTTAAAAGGGGAAATATATAGTCTCCTGGTTTTAACCACAGACTAAAACTCTTAATTCCAATACCTTATTTCCTAACATTGAAAAAAATGGGACGGTGATTTTTTTATCTAAGTTTCATTTAATTTTTTATAAAATTTTGATACAAGGCATATGTTCGGAAGATCTTTGATTTATTTTTTGTGAAAATTGAATTATAGGATTTTCGTGTAGAAAGAATTAAACGTTACGGTGTTTTTAGCCAGGATTTCACGATGTAATTTCTTTTCTTATTTCTTTTGAACGGCAAATCAAAACTAAATGCATGGTAAGATCCTTATTATCTCATTAGTTTCTATGAATCACTTTGGCTATTTAGAACTTATTCATACCGATTATTATATTATATATAGAGTACAGTAGTGTATGTCTTGTGTCGATTTCTGAACAGAATTCTCCTAAGATAGAAGAATTTCCGTGAACTGTAGATCAAAAATTCTTTTACGGTGAAAACTTTCATTATACCCCCCGCAAACGAAGTTTGGGGGGGTATATAGGTTTCAGCCTGTCCGTCCGTCCGTCTGTCTGTCCGTCCGCTCAAAGGGTACTGATTTTGTGTAATCAACTCCTCTTACAGCTTTTACCCTACAAGTCTGAGACTTTGCAGGGTGTTTCTATATACATTGAACATGTGCACCTCCTATTTTGGTTGCATTCTGCAATTTTTTTCCAGATTTTGCAGATAGTTGAACTTAGTCATTTTTTGATAATATTCTATAGCTAGGGTACACATTTTGTGTAATCAACTCCTCTTACAGCCTTTACCCTACAAGTCTGAAACTTTGCAGGGTGTTTCTATATACATTGAACATGTGCACCTCCTATTTTGGTTGCATTCTGCAAATTTTTTTCCAGATTTTGCAGATAGTTAAACTTAGTCATTTTTGACAATATTCTATAGCTAGGGTACCCATTTTGTGTAATCAACTCCTCTTACAGCTTTTACCGTACAATTCTTAGACTTTGCAGGGTGTTTCTGTAGCCATTGAACATGTGCACCCCCTATTTTGCAGGGTGTTTCTGTAGCCATTGAACATGTGCACCTCCTATTGGTTGCTTTTTGCAAACACCCCCCCCCCCTGATAGTGTACACATTTTGTGTAATCTATATATATTAGTT
>MJUU01037563.1:6390-20637 GCA_002080025.1 Modiolus philippinarum
CTGATCACTTTAAACATATATGTTTACTATATTATCTGTTAGCGTTTAAAAGTTATTCGCAAAAAACCGATTTACCGAAACGCGTCAAGGGCAATAACTCAAAAACGGTTTGTCGCAGAGTTTTCGTTCAATTGAATCAAATGTAGATCTCAATGAGAGGAACATTTTTGCAATATAATGTTTTTATAAATTTTTTATCGTTTCCGAGATATAGCGAGAACAAAATTTCAAATGGAGGCCATTTTGAAAATGGCTTCCGAAAAATTTTTTTGACCCCCTTTTTGTAATCAGGGTCATTAAAGCTACCTGGAAACAAAATTTCATCAAAATCAGACAACTTCGAAAAATTTGCATATTTAGGGGTCAAAAACGCGTAACCGGGGTCGCGACCCAAAAAATTGAAGGTCTTTTCTTACTGATCACTTAAAACATAAATGTTTACTATATTATCTGTAAGCGTTTAAAACTTATTCGCGAAAAACCGATTTACCAAAACGCGTCAAGGGCAATAACTCAAAAACGGTTCATCGCACAGTTTTCGTTCTATTGAATTAAATGTAGATCTCAATAAGACAAGTATTTTTGCAATATAATGTTTTCAGTAACAAAATTTCAAATGGCGGCCGAAAAAAATTTTTTGGCCCCAGATTTGTAATCAGGACCATGAGAGCTACCTGGAAACCAAATTTGGTGGAACTCCGAGAACTTTGAGAAATTTGCATATTTAGGGGTCAAAAACGCGTAACCGGGGTCGCGACCTAAAAAATTTATTTTGCATGATTAATCATGCTGAGGATGAATCGAACATTTTCCCCCATTCAAAATTTTGATATCGGTTACAGTTTCTGAAGAGATCTGCTAACAAGATAAATCGTATTCGAGGAGATAACTCCGTTACTAAAAATAGACCGATATGCTTGCGTCAGTTTTGAGGTCCCGCATTAATGTCGATTCATAACACCAAGAGTCGAAATGATATGTCGCGTAGTTTTTTTACAGCAGTGCGACGGAAGAAAAAGAATAAAAAAAAAATAATAATCCGAAGAATAACAATAAGGTCTTTCACTGTGGTGAAAGACCTTAATAATCAGAAGAATTACTATAAGGTCTTTCCGACTGGAGTCGGGAAAGACCTTAATTACTATAAGGTCTTTCCGACTGGAGTCGAGAAAGACCTTAATAATAATAATCAGAAGAATTACTATAAGGTCTTTCCGACTGGAGTCGGGAAAGACCTTAATAATAATCAGAAGAATTACTATAAGGTCTTTCCGACTGGAGTCGGGAAAGACCTTAAAAAGCACAAAAAATGACATAGTTAGAGGCACAGAAAAAATGACATAGTTGGGACGTTACAAAAATACAAATAGCCTCAGAAAAAATGCATGGAAGATAGATAAATGTGTATTCCGTAAATGTCCCAAGATGCTATTTAGGAAATGGCAATGCTCAGTTAATGAAAGTACATTCCTTCAAAATGAATGAGCTATACCTAAAACCCTTAAAATTGGATCTGCTTTCGATTTTACAACGAGTGTGTTTACCTAGAGAATAGAGTGTATACAATTTTGTTCGACACAATTTTTCAAAACATCTTTCACGTTTCTGATAACTCATCAATTATATCTTGAAAATGTAAATAATGATTCTTACACTTCATCAGTAATCAAACCTCTTGATTTTTGACAGGAAATCAAAACATTCTATTTCTTGAGGTTACATTTATTTATCATCCATACAACAAATCATTTGGACACGTAGTTTCAAGATAGACGCCCAAGACGAATATATTACAACATGATGCCTTGTGGGGACTTCGCTCAATTTATCGGAGGAAACAACTTTGCTAATTATGATAATGTGTTGCCTAAATGTTATTTGGACGAATATTCTTTTGATTGCCAATCAGAGTAGGATTACCAAAATAATCAATCAGTTCAAGTTCTTGGAAACTTCTAGGCCAATTGTATTTCATGAATACTAGTTAGATGCATCTGTACATAAGTGATGTTTTAATTGGCTAGTTGAAAATCAGGACGACCATAACAATCCAGCTTAGTTAAACATCATGGAAAACTAAGGAAAATTATATATATATTTTTTTCTGATTTTACATTGCCAATCAAAATGATTTGTGATACGAAAAATCATTGAACTGACCTCCTAATGCCATGTTTCGTTGCCTTCAATGAAATTAGGGCGACCATTAAATAAAAAGAGAGTCCTTTTGTCAAACACTATTCGACATTTTTTTCATGAATATTCCTTTGATGAATACAAGTGTTCATTTCCGTTTTCAATAAAATTAAGATTGCCGCCACATTACATGTAAAACAATTTTTGACATTGCAGACGAAGTTCGGGTGACACGTTGTTATTCTACGTTTCTTCTGATTATTCTTTTTCTTCTTTCTTATTCTTCCTTCAATAATTTTTGCCCGAGCGATTACTTAGAAATGGCAGAATGAATTAATTTTAAAGTTTGCACAAAATTGAACTACCATCTGAAGTTATATGCTGTTTAAAATATTCAAATGGCCTCCATTTCCATGATGACCGCCATCTTTCGTTAAAAAAATGAGGATTCAATATCCAGTTACTGCTTTAAAGTATCTGTTCATATTAGAAGTATAGAGGGACATGCATTGTCGTATTCGCGGTTGAGCCGTGCGATGGAGCGTTGCAATAGCAACACGAAGTGTACCGACATACCCCGAGGTGTTGGCGAACCTTTCCCTCTATACTACTTTGAGAAACCCCTAATTTTTCAGCGTTGTTTTACTCAATTATGACATATGATATATCAAACTAGGGTAAATCGAGGTCACTAAATCGTTTCGCACAGGTTTCAAAGCCCTAGCTCCGAGAGCTAACGAGAAATTTGCCCTAAAACGACCCTAATTCGGCCCTAACTTTTAATATTAGTACTATAGACATATAATATATGGATTTGGGGTAAATGTATATTTCTAAATTTATTAGAATAGATGTTTAAAGGTTAATGAGACCTGTTGCGTAGTAATCGGCCTTTGAAATTTTCCTAACTCCGCCTTAAATCGTCCTTTATCCTTAATATAAGTAATAGGTTCATATGATATATAAAACTAAGTTAAATCAACGCATCTAAAGTGATTGAAGTAAGTTTTAAAGTGCTATGGCGTAGTGGTAAAAAGCTATTGGCTTTAATTTCCAAATCAGCCCTAACTCGGTCCCAATTCGGCATTAATCCTTAATATAAGTAATAAGAGTCATATCACATGAAATTGGGGTAAATTGATGTATCTTAAGTGATTGGTATACGTTTGGAAGTGCTATGAAGTACTGTTTTCGACATATCGGGATAAAACCTCATGCCTTTAACCGTACTATGGGTAAAGTAAATATATGATATATGGTTTCGGGTTGAAGTGATGCATCGAAAGTGATTGGTATAAATTTTAAAGTGCTATGGCGTAGTGGTAAGAAGTTATCGGCTCATAAATGCAAAGGTCGGCACTAACTCGGCCCTAAATCGGCCTTAATCCTTACTATAAATAAAGTAGTTATATGACATGAAGTTGGGGTAAATCAATGCTTCTAATAAAGTGGTTGGTATAAGTTTGAAAGCGCCGTGAAGAACTGTTTTTGAAATACCGGCCCGTCAATACAAAAATCGGCCTCATTCGCCCCTAGGTCGGCCATAAACCGTACTTTGGGTAAAGTAGATATATGACATATGGTTTCGGGTTGAAATGATCCATCTAAAGTGTTTGGCATAAGTTTCAAAGAGCGATGGAATAGTGGTAAGAAGTTATCAGCCCATAAGATCGACCCTAACTCGGCCATCATCGACCTTAAACCGTACTGTTGATAATAGTGTCATGTGATATATGAATCCAGGGTAACTTCATAGTTCTTAATCGATTAGTCATACTGTCAACTTACTATCTGTTACTGTTAAAAGTTCAGTGCGAGATTTGACTAAAACTTGATGTTTTGAATGGTGTGTTTTCATGTTCAAGTTCATATTTTGTTGTGTTTTCCGTATTTTTTCATATCGATGTTGCTGCCCACCACCACCACCACGAAAATACCTTAAACAACCACCACCAACATCACCGAGATACCTTAAAACCGTTTCCACCACCACCCCTCCTTCTACTTCTCACCACAATAACCGTACCTGCACCACCACCGAATACTGAAATGAGCACATGAGCGCAGCGAAAACTGTACTCGTGAGTTGTATAATCTTGATTGTAATAAACTAGAACAGCATTAGTAAAGTTATCTCCCTCACCAAACTATGTACGCGGACCTGATAGAAGACATTTTAGCGGACGTGACAGAAGACACCCTAGACATTATCATTAGGGTTATATTATAGATAGAATTTGAGTGATAGTTCGGGTTGGTTTAGATTATCAATGATGTTGTTCTGCTGCTTTCAAGTCAAAGTTTTCGCTGACGAAACATTGTTTGTTTGTTGGGTCCCTAATCGGTTGACTGTCAGTATTCCTTAATGACATAGTACTTCGTCCTATATAGTACTCGTTGCATCCGCAGCACATTAAAACGTATATGCGGTTTTGCCAAGGGCGAGCTTAACACGATACATATAAAAATATATTCCAATTTACAGATGTAAGGTTGCTTTTGATTGGATGACATTCCTTGAATGCCAAAATATATTCGGTAAACTGCCAGGTAATATAAGTTGTCATGGAAATTGAAAAACGTCATTACACAAAACAACATACTTTAATTGTAGTTTTGTAGTTGAATTGATAGGAGTTTCTATTTTCGCAGATTTCATTCCACCAAGGCTGTTTATTAATCTAATTCAAGTAACAGACGGGGTAAATAGCGTGACATACACTGGATGTTTATAATACTTCCTGTAGCTTAACCTCAGGAAATATAACTAAATATCCAGGGTCACGCTTTATACCCCAGCTGAAACCTGAATAACATATGGTGTTCGTCTGCAACCATGAGAATAACCACTGATGTACGTGTGCCGCAAAAGACATTTTGATCCGTGTATGCAGTTACCACAATAAATAATTCAATTTAATTCAACCTCAAAATCAATTCAATTCACAAATCAGGTGTGATGTTTCCCGACGTATTGGTTTGTGTAGAATTTGTAAACTCTGCGAAAAGACAATTACAAAAAGTTATACTTGTACGAAAAACGTTCAACAAATGATATTAATGCAAGTAAAACGGTGGCCCGGTCAATCCAGACTATTCCCTTTTGAATGCTGGTAGGTATGGCAAGTAATGTGTTGCAAAATTCTATATATAGTAACTTTAAATTCCTTATTTTCTATTAAAATGGATTCAATTTCTCATTAAAATGTAAGATTTTTCTATTATGATGCAACTTTTTAACATTTAGATTAAAGAAATTCTATTAATATGGAAGATTTTTTATTAATATGGAAGATTTTCTTATTAATATGGAAGATTTTCTAATTAATATGGAAGATTTTTTATTAATATGGAAGATTTTCTTATTAATATGGAAGATTTTTTGGTTAATATGGAAGATTTTTCATTAATATGGAAGATTTTTTATTAATATGGATGAATTTTTTATTAATATGGAAGATTTTTTTTATTAATATGGAAGAATTTTTCATTAAGATGTAAGATTTTTTTATTGATATGAAAGACCTTTTCATTAATATGGAAGGTTATTGTTATTGAAATGGAAGCCTTTTTGATTAATATGTAAGGCTTTTATATTGATATGGAAGATTTTTCATTCATATTTCATTCCATCGGAACGCCCCCTGGAGGGAAGCGATGATCGATATATTGTTGTAATTTACTGATAAAATCATACTTTTAGGTATAGGTACTTGATATTTGGTATGTAACTTCCTTTCGATGAGGGGTTTAATCTTTGGTGCGGAGGAGAAGGATGCTATGACCTTGACCTTGGCCCTACGCTAATGTATGAAAAACTTAAACTTTGGCTATTAGAATCACAATTTTAGGGATAGGTGCTGGATACTTGGTATGTGACTTCCTTATGACGAGAGCTATCTGTGGTACGGAGGATAATGATGCTATGACCTTGACCTTGCCATGAATACAAAGGTATAACCAAGATTTTCATCATACATGTAGTAGAATTCACATCGAAGGAGACTATTGGAGTACCCTGGCGTCCGCACCCACATTTAAGTTCACGTCTGAGTTCATATCTAAGCAACCATACTGGTAGGATTATCAAACCTTGCACATGTATGGTAGGTTTACATCCAGGCAAAAGTAGGTCACTAACCTGTATTATCTGCTTGAACAACCTACATTCAAGTTCACATCTAAGTGTAAGCGTTGTCTAAAGTTTTAGAAAAGAGGTGCCAGAATAAAACAAGACTGAGTTGTCAGAGAAGACAACTTAGCTCGCCGGGTCAAAATATCTGAGACCAATGTCAAGGTCAAGGTCACAGCATCCTTATCGTCTGTACCACAGAAAGCTCTCATCATAAGGAAGTCACATACCTAGTATCAAGTACCTATACCTAAAAGTATGACTTTACCAGTAAATTACAACAATATATCGATCATCGCTTCCCTCCAGGGGATGTTCCGATGGAATGAAATATGAATGAAAAATCTTCCATATCAATATAAAAGCCTTACATATTAATCAAAAAGGCTTCCATTTCAATAACAATAACCTTCCATATTAATGAAAAGGTCTTTCATATCAATAAAAAAATCTTACATCTTAATAAAAAATTCTTCCATATTAATAAAAAAAATCTTCCATATTAATAAAAAAAATCATCCATATTAATAAAAAAATCTTCCATATTAATGAAAAATCTTCCATATTAACCAAAAAATCTTCCATATTAATAAGAAAATCTTCCATATTAATAAAAAATCTTCCATATTAATAAAAAATCATCCATATTAATAAAAAATCTTCCATATTAATAAGAAAATCTTCCATATTAATAAAAAATCTTCCATATTAATAGAATTTCTTTAATCTAAATGTAAAAAGTTGCTTCATAATAGAAAAATCTTACATTTTAATGAGAAATTGAATCCATTTTAATAGAAAATAAGGAATTTAAAGTTACTATGTATAGAATTTTGCAACACATTACTTGCGATAGGTAGGAAATAAACACATACACTGCTACTGACCAGATATTTCGATTACTAACATGGGTTCAGCTAGTTTATCATGTTTATCATGTTTATATTATTGATTTAAACCTATCAGCATGCGTATAATACGCTTAACATAATTTCTCATAAACATTACCCATCACAAGCTAACCAGTGTAAGATCCATTTAATCTCCAAATAAACAACGGGGTGCACACGGGTTCCGCTGAATAACAAATTTTATAAAAAACATACACAGTTAACGTCAAGGTAAAGTGATTGTTCGAAAGAAATTAGCATCTACTTACACATAGTGCAATTGATGATTGTCACTGAATGTTCCTTTTCCTATATATTCAACTTCATTTCCTTCAAGATGTCTGTCAAAACAAATGAGAACAACATTTGTAATAGCACCCGTATCGAATCTATGGCTTATGGCAAACAATGAGTCTTGACTTTTATTTCTTTATTTTTTTTTATTTCAAAAGATACCGAATTAATTGTTTGCAGTAAACAATTTCATATCGAAAGGGACAATTATGCAATGGATTCAGCATTTATCGGAAACATAGATGTTTCGCCATAATCGACCAACTTTCTTCGATTTCTGATTTCCTAATATACGGGTTAGTTACAGCTAAAAATATCTTTTTCTCTTTAGAGAAACTATCTCTTTGAATGACCATCAACAAACCGAAAGGAACAAATTTTGTTGTAGGAAAGACCTTTGAATGCCGTGCTATACAAAATCTATAAGTAACCTCAATTTGATAGCAAATTGGACTTTCAGCTGTTGTACACGATTGTTGAATAAAAACCTATTCAAAATTGGATCTATTTACTTCAGTAATTTTATATTCAGGAAAACATATTTAAATCAAAATTTAAAGTACCTTAAACGAGGGCAAAACTTTGGAAGATGACCATTATCGTTCACCTATGCTGTTACTAAGCGAAATGGTATGAAAAACAGAATTAGAGGGTTCCTCTTAAGCATCTAAGATGAGAAACAGAATTAATTTAATACTTTAAGTATTTCCCTTTCCTCGTTCTTACTTCGATATTCGTTTGCCGATGTATTTAAGCAGGTGGATACCCGGATAGAACGCAATTCATGCTGATAACAGACTAGTGTGGTTTATATGACTTACAAATCCATCTGAGATAACCTGTTTACATATTATGTCATTAAAAACAATATTTTGTGAAATGATTGCTATTAAAGATTCTTGAAATAACAAAAAACTCATAAATTTATAAGTCATTCATTTTGCAACACTTACTTATCTGTCCTATAAGAACACGTCTTTTAGAGAAGCAAAAATCCTTAGTGCAGAGATCATTTAACATTAAAGTTATATCCTCCTAGTGCAAATATGGTTCTTAATTCAAAATTTTCATCTTATAAAAATACTGGGGCTTCGCTCCGTGTATTTTACTCGTTGAATGTCTTTGCTTCTGAATTTGGCCTTCTACTTTGTTATTCTTGGTTATGAGTACTTCTTACTTACTTTTATGGCCTTTTATTACTATTTGATTTTACTCCTGCTGATCAGAACACGTGTAGAGCATAACAAAATTAACTATTTATAATGCAACTCGGGTATTTTTGTGTATTGAAAACACTTAGTGGATGTCACTGCTGGTGAACCAGAGTATCCGAAGATATCCACAAGCCCAGTATTCAGACTAGTCTGACATGCTAGTCTGACATGAACATTTTACCTTTAATGCATTTATCAAAATATAGACCCATAAAAATACTTGCTTTACTCAAAACAACTGATATCGTATGAGTTTTTCTGTCCGACCATTTTTTTTTTATTATGGAATTATTTATTATTATGTATACGATAACTAATCCGAGATACTGATTATCGTAAAATATTCAACGAATGGACGAATAACGCCGCAATTCAAGAATGCGCGGAGAGTGAAAATGAATTTCAGTGTTTTTTTTATCATGAGTTTAATATTTTCTGTAATCAGAATCTAGGATTTGATATTGTTTTCATTATAAAGAGATTTTCACACTTTTAGTGGTTTAATTTCAAAATTTATTTCATGAACTACGTTTCCAAGATAAATCCACTGAGACGTTTACTTAAAAACAAATTCTAGCCAAATAACAATAATGAGTCTTCACGCGTTGAGCAGAATGCTTACTTTTTCATTGCAAGTTTTTGTATAGGTTCCATTGCTAGTGCATTCGTTTTGTTGCGTTCATTCTCATTTTGGTCCATTTGTTTTGTCTTTATAAGGTTTTCTCAATTTGTGTTAAATATACATTGCCATGTTTCCTGTGGGATTTTTTATTTTAGAATAACTCATTTTTCCCTTTTCATTCAGTATTCGCTTGCCGATGTATTAAATGCAAGATAAATATAATAAACTTTGAAAATAAGGCGTTTTTGAAAGGTTAAAAAGTAAAATTGATCTTCAATAAACCAGTAGTAGGAATACGCATCGTCACAAAGGAAATTCCCGAAATCCATCCGATCATCGGTTTAAAGAAATTCCCTTTTTCGGACACAAAATATTATACAAGTATTTGATCTCCTTGGTCAATTTAGGTCGCGATTTGACTTTTTTCTGTATTGTTTTTTGCATTATGGTAAATTTGAATCAAAACATGTGGTACATTGTTGAAATACACTTCTTTATTGATGTCTATATTCATAACCGTGCGACATGTCAAATGAAGTTTATTCACGTTTTTGTCAGGACAAATTGTAGCTTGGATTTTCTCAGAAAATATACTTTTTGGACCGGTCCATACAGCAGGAATTAAGAATTTAGGCAGGTAGAAGTCCCAGACCAAAACCAATTGTTCAATTTTCAGAGGAATCCGCTTTTCAGAGGGATCAGTTTAAGAGGAGTTCCCTTGTAATTTATTTTTAATTTTGCCAAACAATCAATGATATTTTCCACATTACAGACATATGACAGGATGTAGGTCACGTATTAGAACCAGTCTAAAACCGTTTTAGTAAGTTGATTCTGATACTAACTATCATAAAAAATAAATTCAAATATTTTTTTTTCATATTTTTAGATAAAAAAGATTTATTCACTGAACTTCCTACTTTAATGTAATTGTAGATGATAGAAACAACTTCTGTAGGTTTTTTACCTGAGTACAGTATAAACGTACATGTATAAGTCTCTTAATCATACTGCCGATGTCTACTGAGTTCGATTTTTATTCCGTAGTGCTACAGTTGTTTTCCTGCAGACTAGGATTTTTGGGCTATCCGGAAGATTAGTGGCTAGAGCTCCATGATCCATCTTTCTCAATTATGTCTTGTCTCATTTTTCAAGATAAAGTCTTGGGGTTATGGTAGAAGTCTACATATATTTGGCTTTATTACTTTGTTTTATACCATATTGAAACGACATAGAGAAAAGGGAGGATTTGGTACCTTCAACTGGTTTAACCTCACCGCTGCATTTTGCTAGTGTTGGTAACAAGTCCGACTGTCCCGTGTTCCTATCGTACTTTACGTTTGTCTTTGTCTTTCATTTGTTTTTTTTTCAGTGCAGTTCTCTTGTGAATTATGGCCTGTGATTGCAATTTTCGGCAATTTTTACTGTTATGATCTTTTATTTTTTTCGAAGAATTCGTTTAATCACCTCCAGAAACAAACTACACTTACTGTTATTGGAAGGGCAAGTTTTTATACAGTCGCAACAGAAAAATTAAAACTGGTTCTCAGTGTCCTTTTAAACACTGTTACAATGTAAATAGCTTTAACAACCACAGGCTATTCACACTTATGTTCGACTGCTAATATGTCAGAAAACATACAAGTGGGGCATATACAGTGGGGTGAAGACATAACCTCTCGTCCAAGTTAACTTTGAGAACAGTCACGAGAACAGCTTAAAGTTCACTTGAAGTTAACTTGGAGCAGACTTAGAACAGTCCTAGAATCATGTCTGTTCTAGCCATGACCGTTCTACCTAAGTCTGCTCTAGCCATGACCGTTCTACCTAAGTCTGTTCTAGCAATGACGGTTCTACGTAAATCTGCTCTAGCCATGACTGTTCTACCAAATGTAAAAAAAAATTGATAACAGGAAACACCTACAATTGCTGAAAATTATAATTACATGCCACAATCTGCCATGGAACCACACATGAAATCACGAATAAGACAAAAGACAAACGTAGACAAGGAAACTCAGGACAGCCGGACTTTGTTCCGGCACTAGCAAAAGCCAGCGGTAGGGTTAAACCGGTTAATTTGGTACCCCAACCTCCCCTTTATCTGTCCCGTTTCCCTATAGTATAATAAACATACGAATAAAACCCAATACAGGTATACTACTAACTCAATGACCACAATCTTGAACGGAAAGAAAAAAAATACGTTATTTTGATAGATGGGTCAAGGGGTGCTCGCCGCTAAACTGTCGGGAAGCTCAAGGAGCCTAATCTGCTTGTAGAACACTGTCGTACTATGGAAGAAAAATGAAACTCAAAACTTCTCGAAGGGTTTGGAAAAAAATCATTATAAATTTCAGTAGACATCGGCACTATCAGTGAGAGGCCAGTGTGTGTGCATCAATTTTCAGGTCATTAGGTCTCAAAGCTAATTTAACGGATGCAAGCAGAATATCTTGTTGATATCCCCTATTACGTAAAGAATGTAAGTTACGTCCTAGCTTTTCTGGACTTTTTATCAGTTTCTGGCATTTGTAACAGCATTTCCGTAAAAACAAGGCATTAGGAATGCCCTAAGTAATAAGCTGTTTATGAGTAACGCCATATTTAGATATCAAATGTTCATATCTATTATAAAACTTTTTAAATGGATTCAACAACTTATGAAATCTCTAACCTTGTTGTAAAATATGAAAAAGAAAGGAAATGGGGTATATGTCAAGGAGACAACATCCCATATCCAGGTTAAAACGACCAAAAACAAAACATCTAGGGGTCACCATATGGTCTTTAACACAGTGAGGAACCTCACACCATATAGTAAGCCCTAAATGGCCCCGAAAAGGTAAAAAAGTGAATAAATCAATGGAAACAAACCACATCCAATAACTCAAATATCAGGAAACTAAAATTTTATAAGAAGACAAGGACAAGCCAATGACCAACATATTCCTGACTTGGGACAGGCGCAAAAATTGCGGTGGGGTTAAACTCGTTTTCTTGGATCCACAAGTTTGGATGTGATAGTAAGGTTACTGTCTGTTCTGGTCATGACCGTTCTTGCCATGTCTGCTCTGGTCAATTTTATATCTGAATAATTCATTTCATAATTTTATTTAATTTCATTTTTTAAATATTATTTAGTTTTTATAATATGACTAAACATAAAATAAATGAAATACGTTTGAATATTAGACACCTAATGAATATTTGACAGGGCTATTACAAGAGCTGGTATGAGAGCGGTCACAGCTAGAACAGATCAGCTGATAGCAGTCATGGCCAGATAACTTGAGTAGAACGGTCATGGCCAAAACAGACTTAGGTAGAACGGTCATGGGCAGAACAAGTCAGAGCAGTAATGGCTTTGACCGGAATGGTCAAGATTCTAGCTATGACCATGACTGGTCAGAGCAGTCAGGATTCTAAAGCAGACTAAGAGCAGTTCTAAGAGCAGACTTGATACCTATTCTGAGTTAACTGACAGAAGCTTTTATGACTGCTTCAAGTTAACTTTATAAGATATTATGTCTGCATCCAACTGTATTAATTCTATTCACGTACCAGAGACACCCTTACATAGGATTTGAGCATATTTTGAAAATTAGCCAACAGAGTAAAATTCCCATGGTTAAATAGCCATACACACAATGTACCTCTTATTACCTATGTTTACTACCCAGCAGAGAAAACGATGCAAAATTAATACTATAAAAAAATATATATATAGCTATTTAAAAATGTAGGGCCATTTAGCCTGGCATTTTGTTCCTATGTTAGGTCATTTTCAAAATTACCCTAAAAAAGGTGGTCTCCCCTAAACGCGTTTCCTAGGAATAAAATAATTTATGCCACACTTGTATCCACAATTTAGGATTTATGATTTTAGAATTTCCCCTTTACTCGTTCTGGCTTCGATATTCGTTTGCCGATGTATTGTATGTTTTCTGGCTGAAAAAAAGACTTTCATATCAATTTTAGCCTTTCTACATTATTTGATAAAACGGTACTACTCGAAGGACACCCAGAACCAAACTATTTTTTTTGTTAGGATTGTTTAAACATATATATATATAACCAATTAGTATAAAAATCAGTAAATTTCGCTATGCTGTACACGTGTTTCAATAAGTAACCTCTCATCAGCATCTTAAAAAAATGCGTACTCTTATTAAAGGAAATGTCTAAACATTGTATCATTTTTTTTTCAAAAGACGGAGTCGGTATATAACATTTTTAATGGGCGCCGAAAGGAGTAGAGCCACGAAGGGCCAAAATCGGCCTTATGTCAGATCTTGACAGCATTTGTGTTTTTTATAGAGGACATTATTATTTGCACAAAAATTACTTCAATCCCAAAAAAAGAACATACTCTGTTGCCATGGCAACGACTTTTTTTATACTTTGCATGTACACCTTGAATTCTCTTCTTTCCATTTAATTTAACTGTTATAAAACTGCATACGTCGAATATTTTGCTATATACAATGTATTTCAATTGTTTCCAACATAAATGACAAATCTTTGTGTCATTGGTTCTCTCGTTGCCATAGTAACTGCTATTTTATTACCCAAAAAGGTATAGAATGCTTATTAAAGATGTTATTTCATAAATAATTTCTCGCAAAACATGTATGCTGATTGACTAAAAATGGGTAAAGTGTTTACAAATGATTAAATAGCAAGTAAAGTGGTAGAATTCTTGACGACTGTCATAATGTTACCATAGCAACGGGCAATCTTGTGCCAAAAAAACGTATTTTTGCATTTAAAGTGCTACCAAGTTAAAGAGTTATCTCTTAAATCCAGCATGCCGAATACCCAAAGTGGATAAAAAAGTGTACTTACACTTTGGTCTAGTAAGTCAATTCCTATACAACTATTGTGCCGTAACCATAGCAATGGACAATGCTGTGTTAAGCCCCCTTATGTATTCCATTTGTTCTTAAAGCATATCCA
>MJUU01037563.1:22778-59254 GCA_002080025.1 Modiolus philippinarum
TGACTTACAGAATGACAACAAACTTGAGACAAAAATGCGACAAATACTAGAAATTAGTAGTCGGAAAATGCTCGCGGTTTCGGCTTAATTAGCTTAAGTCGTGAATCCTACTGAAAATTATACTGTCGCGTGATAAAACCATTATTGCACCAACTATTTCCATGTGGATCTTGATTTTTTATCTGTCGACAGTATAGTAATGAACAGGTATCTTCAGAATCGGTTTGGTGGATTTGCAGAAACATCATGACGAGAATTGCATCAGTTGAAAATGATGGTTCTTTAGATGGTGAATAAAAGGATATGGAGTAAATGCACATGAGACAAAGTCTCTACAAATACATGGTAAAAAACAAGCAAAGGAACAACGCTTTTATTGTTGTTCTTCATCTTGATGTATGAACTTAAAAAAATATCATGTGGTGTGTTTTGTTTAGTGTGAAAGATTGAAACTGCTAAAGGCTTATTTAATTTACATCGAAATTAACAATTTTTGGCAGTATATAATTGCGGCTTTAAGACAGTTGTGTTGTTACGCCTAGACTCATACGGGTTTTTTTCAGGTATTCCACTCTGAACCTGTAACTGACATTTAATATTAACTGGAACTTGTGCAAGTTGCGCATTCTTTCGCCCGTAATAGAACTCATATAATGTATTAGTAAATGTTATATTCAATTTGCCTTTGAATATGTAATCTATATATTCAGTCTCGGATTTTCTGCATATATAAGCTCGGTTCGTTCCGATATCGCATAACCAAATTAAATTTGTTAAACACAGTCACTCGAAATTATACTATGTACACAAGTGTACATACACATGAAGTTTTAATATAGCCACACTAAAAATGAAGTAACTGTGATATATAATTGATAGAAAATCGTGACAAAAATGATTCCATCACCATATACAAGAGAAGACAAATGCACTAAGTTGGTGAACAGGAAAAATGAAAACAGTAGACAAGTGTAATCCATTACACTCCTACCTTAGAGCAAGAGTATACATAAAAACGCAAAAAATTTCTTTAAAAACCACATGTTAGACATGTATTTCATTTTATCATTTGACACTTCGTATTTTGTAGAAATATACACATCTTTTTTGATGCTATCGATCTGGAGTTTTCGGGTAAAACGACTGCTACAATGTTCAAAAATTAACTCTCTTGTGTGTTCCGCCATTCATGGAAGTTGCAAAAGTTAATTTTTCGAAGTGGCCACAGCCTTCGACCAAAATATACTCATTGGAATTTAGTTTTATAATTGTTTTTCCATTCATTGAAGAAAAAAATATTTTGGTCGAAGGGTGTGGCCAAAATGAAATTTGAGAAACTATGTTGGAAATATACCGATTTTTATCAAAATCTCCATACTTGCGTAAACGGCAAACGTCATAACCCATTATGACGTCATCGAAATGCGAGTACGAAACACATACGTATTGTTCGATACATATGGATGGAAATGGTGACCTATTAATATTAATATGTGACAATTCAATTTTGGTCAAAATACTGGGCCATTTTTGGTCCTTTGTGGCTCTACTCCTTTACTTTGACCTTAGTTAAACTTTGCTGACTATATTCAAGAAATGACTGCATCGAAGTACAAATGCGTAACCAAATTAAAACGTTTGACAGACTAACGAAAAAAATTATGTAACAGAGTTTTTAAAAGGTTCTGTCATTTCTGATTCCAATTAGAGATTGTACTGTTATTTATTCTATTTGAGATATGATAATCTTCATCGTAAGGCACCGAATATTTAACTTGAAGGCGGAGGGGGTTGTTTTTGTTTTAAATCTGGACAGAAAATATTTTTTGCGCAGGAAAAAAAAAATATCAACTTGTATCAACAAAATATTCTTTTTTTTGCTAAATTAACATTATTTTTTTCGGACAGAAGGCTCCTTCAGAATATTTTTATTTCACCATTTTTGCAGCCAATTTTTCTTTTACATAAGATCAGCTTCAACATATTACTTGGGGAAAATAGCCCCCCTTTCTACGTTAAATGATCGGTCCCTAAACATCCTCATGAACAATAATTTATAGTTCGATCATTAAATTGAAATATTGCAAATACTTTTACTTACATAAAATATAAAGCTACCACATTATCAAAAGTCCCGTTCCGTAGTTCGGTCAGTGAATTATTGTTCATTGATCTACAAAGTAAGTTGACGTTTATTATTATATACTATTACCTTTGCATGACGTACAATATATATGATTTCCTGCAACATTTTATTTTGTGAAAATTTAGCTCATATAGACTAAATAACAGTTGACAAAAGAAGCACATCCCACTGTACTGCACCATTTCATTTTGTCAAAATTTACACATATAGACTTAATAAAGGTAAGCAAAAGGCAGTTAAAATAAGACGGCAAGTCACGAGGACGTTAGCTATAGAACTTCATGAAAGCTTATTTCCTCAATCACATTTGTTAAAATACATTTTCATTTGTGTGAAAAACAGTTAATTAATTGACAACTCGTCACTTAAAATCCAAACTACATGACTTCCAATTGTAAGTCTTTCCATTTTTGTGTAGTGATATACCCACATTTCCAACAAAATGAGTATACATTTCATAGCTCTTTTGCTACTGTCGTGCATGTAATGCATACTTCGATTTTGTCAACAGATCAAATTTACAATCTCAAGAGCTACTTAGCAAGTGTTATGTTCAATCACTGTTAGTGTTGTCACTCAAAATGTTTTATTTTCGTCATCACGATTTGGTGGATTGTTTCAATGTCTCTTAATTACAAATAAAGATGGATATCTTTCAATATATCGCGAGTTAAAATATATTGACAAATACCGAAGTTGACATTACACTGGACTTTTTACTTACGGTTTGACAGATGTCACAGTTGGAACAGGTCATGCTTACCCTTCCGGAGCACCTAATGACATTCCTGTTTGTGCTTTATCTTCTGTGGCGTTCTGTACATCTATAATGTTCTGTTTGTTTCTTCTTCGTCATTTAAGTTCTCCGTCAGTTTATGATCCTTATACTGTATGGTAGTCGGGTTTTATGATTTTTGGCGTTTGCTTCGTATTCATTTGCGAAATGTAAAATCTCCTAAAACATGTCGTTGTTTTAAAAAAAATTATATGCGTGGTCTATCTTAGCGATATAACATCATGGAATATAAATGATAAGATTGACATACATAACAGAAAGAGCAAAATTTAATCCAGCAATATGACAAAAAAACACATCTGAAGAAAATAAAATCAAAGCTTGATCGGAATTAACTCAATAAGAAAAAGAGTAGGATAATGTGTACCAAAAGAATTTCTGTGACACACTTGTCACCCATTTTGGCATTCAAAGCCTCCAAACAATAATAATGAACAATGAGGGAAATGAAGCATGTGTAAAAAAAAAATCATCGACCATCATGCTACTTTCATACTTAGCACTCATAAATGCGGGATCTTCAACAAACATTTAATAAACTAGCAAAGTGTTCTAACAACTGCTGTCATCCGATGCCCGATAAATAGACCAACAGAAGACAACTATAACATTCAAACTACCACAGGACACTCATCGAGTCAAGTGCAAGAAAACTTGGCATTGTAAAATAGTGAAATGTAAGCATTATAAACAGGTGGTCAAAATATCATTTTGAAATTCAAGAAAATAAAATGCCCAAATTTTGAAAAAAAAATTATAGTGTATCTTTGTTTATGTCTTTATTCTTTCAAGAACAAGTACACCATAATTGAAATGTATATAAAGCATACATCTCTCTCACGGGTAATCTTTTTATGGAATCCATACATGTCATGATGTAAATTTTCAAATTTGGATCTGTATCCTATATCAAATAACATTCCTTTCAATTTAAAACCTTTAAATCCAGGCTCTAGATTACTAATATACCGAAGTTGCATGGTAATTAGTATTTAGTAAATTTCGCTATGATGAACACGTGTTTCAAGGAGTAACCTCTAATCAGCAGCATTAGAATCAAATAATATGGAAAGCCATAATCCAAAAGTAGTGATAAAGAAGAACTAATACCCAAAAATATCGAAATAGGAGGCAAAATTTATTATCCCCGGCTTGTGATGAATGTCAGCTTTTGATTGGATGGCAGCCCGTTGGTACAAATCCCATGCACCCGTCTCGTTGTTAAGAACGTTGCTAGCACCAGTGCCATGGAATTCCTCTGTGATAACGTCACATATTCTATGACGTTGGTAAGTAAAAACTGGCGCCAAAAACTTTATAACCTCAAGAAATCATCAACCCAAAATCAAATCGCCTAAAAACAGCAAAGTCTGAGGTTGGTACCTTAGGTACCATCCTCGACATGGAAAGTGGGGCATTTTCTGCATATTTATCATACTTGTTTTATTGCGCAACACAGATGACGTTGAAATTTCGTACAGATTTACTTCCATTAATATGCTTTTTGGTGCAATAAAAGACAAAGCCGGGGATAAATCCGTTACCTACGTTTCTACCCGTAGGCATTGAGATTGTATCACCCTTCAGCACCACTGTACAGCCTTCGGCTACGCCTCAGGTTGCACAGAAGTGCTTCAGGGTGGTACAATTTCAATGCCTACGGTTATAAACGTAGGTAACTGATAGTACTAGGTACATCCACCGAGTGTCATACACGGAATGAAGTCGTAGTTTTTTTAAGGGGTTATAATTTTGATAAACAGTATATTTCTATAAAACGCAAGGTAATTTATCCGTGTCAGACAAATCTGACTATCGGGCTGGTGAATACCCTTGGGGACGTCTGGTCCACTAGCAGTGGCATCGGCTCTAGACTATAAAAAGTAGAGCTGTATATATCTGAAATACCTTTACCGTATAGTCGGTTATTTTCACAAGTTATCATTTTCGTCCATTTTCGCGGGTGAACTCAAAAATTCCAAAAAATGTTCTTACTTTACGCATAATAATGTATTTATCTGGTTTAATCTGATACTTTTTTTAAGATTCGTACTTGACAAAATATTTCAATTAATTCACAGTTGGATTAATTAAAAATGAATCATTGTATTGTCATTGTCTTAACCGCAGAATCAAGAAGTTCCCTGTAGTATGTAAAACATGTGATTAAAAAGTTATGTAATTAATGTTCACATATATTAAAATTTAAACTTTGATCTTTTGTTCCTCATACCAAAATTATAGATCCGTACGTAAAAATCGATATTTTAAGGTACCGCAACTTACAGTATTTTGATGAAAATTTTTAGTACCTGACTTTGAATGTCTATAACTTTGCTATAATTTAGGATGCAATGGCAAATGAGGTAACAAATAAAAGGAAAGTGATTGAATTGACTCTTAAAGTTCATTTCAGTGTCATTCTATATTTATTAGTAAAAGTGTCTAATTTTCCATATTTGGCAAAAAAATAGGATTTTTTCGTTATATTTTTAAACAAAATAACCTTTACATCTTTACAGAAAACTGAATTCTTATTACTTTACCCGAAAGGAGCATTCTAACGCAACAAAACCGGGTCTCAGTTTTTTATATAGAGTTTGAAAATAAAAATAAATGTAAATTTTTACTCCCTCCAAAAAATTTTAATTTTTTAAATTTTCAAATTAATTTAATTCTAAACCAGTCCTTGTATAAAAAAAGACACGGTTTGTAGCATTTCAAAGATACGCTCAGATACACTAAACCTAATCAAACTGTAAAGTTTCCATCTTAAAAATATAATAAACTGAGTGCCAATGAAGAGGCAGCACTTAATTTTTCAGAATGGTTTTCGCACAAATATTTTTTTTTCAACAGACGCAACTGCGAATATACCTGTATTTACACAGGCTTTAAAAACAATTTTCCACACGACTCATTTTTGGAACCAAGCCACCCGCAATAAATGGCATGAAGTACACAAGCATGGGGTTTTGGTGTGAATTTACGTACGATTGATTTATTTATTGTCCTTTACAAAGCTTTACCCCGTGAAAGCCCTTTCCTATCTCAAAGTTTCGGGATCATTTTCATGTAATCCATGAATGATAGGGGTTCTAAACATTTCCTTGGTTGTTTCTCAAAATGCCTTGTTTTTCCCATTAACAGACATTACTTTAACTTTTATCTTCGTGAACCACGATGAATAAGTTTGAAATATTGTCAGCGTCTTTTGGAACCTTTTTGAAACATTTGTGCAAATTTTCAAATCTTTCTTTATGTTTATGATAATGTGTTGGTAAGGTGAGCTGCAAAGGTAGAATATATGATTCAGAATGCCAACAGTGATGAAAATAATCTTTTTAAACCTTGTTAACATCGAAAAATTCAGCAAGGTCTTCGGCTGGATTTGAATCCCTGCTTTGTTCACATCTCTGGCAAAACCGCCTGCACTATGTCCAGCGCCCTAGACCACTCGGCCACCTAGGCTTTATAAGAATATAGCTTTCGGTAACCGGGTCATTCGTCCTCGTAGGAAATCTATGGTTGTAACATAGTACACGATGAACATTAGGTGGGTAGGAAAAAGATAGAAGAAGGATATGTTTGCAACAGGTAGGATACATAAGGTATATAGATAATAGTGTTGCACATATCTCTATATGAATATGAATGATAATGAATTGGTAAGATGAGCTGCAAAAGTAGAATATATGATTCCAAATGCAAACAATGATGAAAAACATCTTTTTAAACCTGTTCATATCGAAAATCCAGCAAGGCCTTGGCTGGATTTGAATCCCTGCTTTGTTGTCATGTATGACAATACCGCCTGCACTATGTCCAGCGCCCTAGACCACTCGGCCACCTAGGCTATATAAAAGTATAGCTTTCGGTGACGGGGACATTCCTCCTCGTGTAAATCTAGGGTTGTTACATAGTATAAGGATAAGGTTGCCAATGAGTAAGATACATAAGGTATATAGATAATAATGTTGCACACAGCTCTATATAATATGAATGATAATGTGTTGGTAAGGTGAGCTGCAAAGGTAAAATATGTGATTTCGAATGCCAACAGTGATGAAAATCATCTTTTTAAACCTGTTAACATCGGAAAATCCAGCAAGGTCTTCGGCTAAATTTGAATCCATACTTTGTTGTCATCTATGTCAACACCGCCTGCACTATGTCAAAAGCCCTAGACCACTCGGCCACTTTAGCTATATAAAAATATAGCTTTCGGTAACCGGTTCATTCCTCCTTGTAGGAAATCTAGGGTTGTAACATAGTACACGATGAACATTAGTAGGGTAAGTAATAGATAGAAGAAGGATAAGGTTGCAACAGAAAAATACATTTTTGATAAATACATATAATACGATAAATATAAATTTTTTATGTTTAAAATTGAAATTCTCAAAAATCGGCAGTTTTTACCCAAAAATTCAAAACATTACCATTTTTGACAAATGTCAACCTTTCAAACAACTTTTTGACAAAATTGGAACTCAGAATTTGAAGATTGGGGCATTTTTTCTTTAATTTTTCGTCAAAGTGATTGAAATGTTCATACAATTTGGAAATTTTTCTTTTTGAAAACTGAATCCACGTTGATTCTGTGACAAATCTACAAGAGTTGACTGAAATACATTGATGCAACATTTTAAGCAGACACTTGGCTTACATTGGCTTAGTAAAGCAAAGAAAAATTCTTTAGCACGACATAGAAGATTCCTGAAACAGAAATATCAGGTGTTGCGTTTTCATTGGCACTCAGTATACATAAGACCAAATATTTTGCCAAATACGAAAATTCACACATTAACAATTAAAAGGAATACTATTTTAATCAGTATAAACAGACGACTTCATCATTTTCTTTCATTTGATACGTCATTTGTCATTGTATCTTTACTGATAAAAAAGTTACGGGCATTCTAATTATGCCAGAGACTGGCATTTTCTTTCAAACAACTGTTCTGTTACCTTTAATCGCTAAACATTTTCACATTATTTTCCAATTAACCTCGCAAAATTTTTGACTAGCGAAAATATACCACTTTTCGGAATCAAATGCAGGTTATCACTTAAATCAACATTACTCAATGAAAGCATTTTATTGATTAAATGTTTGCTTGAATAACAGCTAAAGAATTTTTCATTTATATTAATGAGATTTTAGATTAAACCTACTTCTTTTTATCTCAAGAACTAAGATCTCATTCGCAATGTAAGACTTATCAAGCCGGCAAGTAAAAGGATATTACAAATATCATTATAAGCCTTGTAAAACGAACTTTTAAACACAAAGATTCAGCTGCAAATTTGATTTAATTGCAAAAAGTATAGCTATCTCCATAATTCGTTTCCAGAATTTACATTTAATCTGCACTTTCAACCAAGTGCATTGCTCAGCAGTATTTTCGAGTTCTACTTTAAAGCTATTAGCTTAAGAGTGATGACTTTCAAGGACATTAAACATACCTTCTAGAAAAAAAAACAAGGGTCGACAAAACCTTTTTTTGTAGTATCTTTATCGTATTATATGTATTTATAAGGCCGACAAGTAAATGTTTGTTACATTTGTTACTAATAGGCTTTTAAAGCACTCCTTTTGTTGTTTTCATTTGTCTTTGTCTTATTTGTGTTTTTTTTCTGGAATAGTTTTCTAGGTTTTTGCAGCATGTATTTTAAATTTCAACCATTGTAAATGTTCCTGTTTTTACTTTTTATTTCACTTATATACACATTGTGCAAGTCGTTCTCTTAGATAAGTCTTACCCTCCCGAAGCACTTGATTATACTTCTGTTTATAATTGGTAAGTGTATTCTGTGTATATTTTCCTGGCTTCGGTGAAGGAAAACGTTGCCAGTAGTTTTGTTTTTGACGATCCCATATTGATGAATAAGGCAACATGGATGCATTATTCTGCATCCAGCAATGAACTTCAATCAAACCAGTGCATGGGCCGTTTTAAACGTACTGTGAGAGGTGTGCAAAGCTCATCTTTGAAGGCCTCATGGCAACTTCAAAATGAAAAACAACAACAAAAGCGTTGTTCCGATGCTTTGTTTTACCATGTATTTACAGGTACTTTGTCCCATGTGCACTTACCTTAATTACATTCAAATAGGCAGATAATTGCAGAATTTATTGATGCATTTTCAACCTAAAATTCTACTTAAAATATTTAGACATTGTGTGTTGAACAAATAAAACCAAAGATACTTAAATATTTTTCGTCTGGGGTAATGATAACTAGGTTCATTATGAAATTTCTCAAATCGAGTTAAATAAAATTTGCAAATGTTTGAAAACGAGGCTTTCCTGTATTTTTTTTTGTTTATCTTAATTCCTAAACAACTTCATATACGACAATAAACAACAAAAGAATATGTAGTTATGACTCTACAAAAACATGTTAGAACTTAGCAATGGAACAACGGCTTAACATGTCATGGCTGCATGTATGTTTTCTCCCCAAAATTCCATCCATGATTATTTCATCGACAATTTAGTGATATTATCTACGCTTCATTGACTCAATTTAATTATGTTTTCACAAAATCAAAATTCAGGAGATTGATCAATATATATATATATAATGTAAAAATAATTTACTTTAAAGGCAATATTGATACATATATATGTACGTAGTGAAACCTTAAATACTTACAGTCTGTATGTGTTTATAGGAAAGACTTCATTCGGAAGATTACTGATTATATTATCATCCAAATACAAATATCTGTAAAATAGAATGAAATCAGTAAGGTTATGTGTTATTTAATCCAAGTAGTTATGCTGATCTATTGTGTTCAATTTAACACGCATGCATTTTCATGGAAAATATATGAGGGCTGTTTTGATTACTTATATTTTTTTCACATAAACAGTTTGGCTTTGAAGGTTGACTCTTTGCGGTGTATTATCTAATTATGCAATCTTATATGTTCTCTTTAACCCAAAAGAGATGTAATCGATGATTTAATCTTACCATGTGATTCCTTATATTTATTGTGCGTATTTTCAGATTTTATTGATGCTTATTTTAACATCACTTTCTAAACATTTAACTATATATTTTTCATATTTTTTTATCGCCTTTGAATAATATTTTATAGCATAGTATTTTGCACATCATTTGATTTGATATGAAAGATACTTTTATAATGAAAATGTCAGACCAGTTTAAATTATGTTACTGTTTAAGTCTTACTTTAGTACTGCTTCAGTACAATGGCTGTATGCAAAGTCTGACATTTTCAATATCAATGCAAAGGAATCAGGGAACATGCATATCTAATAAATAATGAAAAGATACGAAGTAAAGTCTTTCTCTTTGCAACTAAAGTTTGTTTATCCTCTACCGGATTTCACTTTACTACCGGAGTTGGCATGTTCAACACGGCGGATGTTTAATAAGAAGCAGGAGATGCTTATTCTACCGGTGCACCTGATCTCTCCCATGGTTTTTTTATTGGGTCCGTGTTGTTTATTTTTGAATATGTGTGTGTTTTCATTTTCATTTATGTGCCGTGCACGTGTTATGTCTTTGTTTTACCGACGTTGCCATTGTCCTTGGATTTTTCGTTTAAAACTGACGGTTCGGTTCTCACTTACTTTACATATACGAAGTAAAAGTAGCAATGGAACAACGCTTTTCTGTTGTTCTTAACTTTGAAGTAAACGGGAGGCCTTCAACAATGAATTTCCTTATTCTTCAAGACAGTCCCTAGGCATCCGCTTGAGTGTTATTCCATTGCTCAACGTCTATCAACGCCACATCTGTGTTTTGATGTACTATATGAATGCAGAATCGTCAACAAACATAAGATTTTCTTATAATCACTGTTATCCGTTGCCCGGTAAAAGGCGTAATAAAAACAATTAAAAATGTAACCAACAACAGGGCACTCATCGAATAAATTGCAAGAAAACTTGACGTAATAAAATAGTAAGATCCGGGCTCTCTATACAGAATGGTCAAAGTAACATTAGGCCACCGTTTTTTTTCAATTTGTTAGTTTTACGAACTTTTTCCTAAATGTTGGTGGGTAGAAGGAAGGAAAAAAAAATAAAAATGAAATTCCAGAAAATTTGAGGTCGGGCAAAAAAGTGTTATTTGGATTCAAATAATGGGAATTTTATTGAATAAAAGACAAAATATTTGTAGAGTAGGAAAAAAATAAGAATAAAATTTAAAAGGCATTTTTTTCTTATTTTGGGGCCAAATTATTAAGGTAGGATGGTACGTAAAACTAAAAATAAAAAAAAAACAATGGCCTTACGATATACAAAAAATAAAATGCCAAAATTTGAAAGTATGATACTGTAATTTTATATGAAATATTCTCTCAAGAATAAGTACAGCCTAATGTTTGAAAACGTTTCCCTATTTCATGTGCTATTTGAATGTTATTAAAATCAAGTAATGTTTATGTCAATATGCTTTCTGTTTAAATATGTACAAAGTAATAAAAAATAGGTACTTACAGACTATGTAAACTTGTGCGTTCTGGAAATGTTCCTTTCTCTAAATACGAAATAACATTACCAGAGAGGTATCTGTAATAATGATTTAGATCCCTGTTCAATACAATATCATCTCACTGGATTTGACTGATTTAATAGGAACGTCGACTGGTCTTGCATTAACGTAAAATGTCAACAATATCTGTACTTAATTATTAATGACACGTTACATATTAATAGTTCTATTTCTTCAATATAGAGTCCCTGTACCCGTCAACATTCCCATTTTTTCGATTAATCACGAGTCATTGATCCGTCACCGATCAGTCAAAAGTCAAGTCAGATCATTCAAGATTCAAAAGTCATCCGTCAGATCATTCATTAGTCATAATTCATCCGTCAGCATTCACTGTTCCTAAGTAAGGGCTTGTTTGTACTCGCCACCCGTCATCCGTCACCGTTCCCATTCAGCCAATTAGATTGCATTAGTCATCCGTCACACGTCATTTTTTATTTCAATTAAGATTAATTAAAATATCGGAATACTTAGTCTACTAATTCTGTAATGATATTACATCGGCGTGCGAATATCAAAAGAAAAGGAAAACATCTGGAATAAAGAATTATTTTTCTTCAGTTAACTTTGAATTTTTATTTGAAATAAATGTTTAAAGACATGAAAAATCTTACGAATATATTTAATGATACTTTATAACAGGAAATAAAAAAAATATTTTGAAATATTATTAATAAACATCTGGGACTAATTAGTCCCAGTAAATATTAAAGATAATAAACCATTATTTTATTCCTTTACAGGGAGTGTTTCAAAAAGAATTGAACATTTGACAAAATTCTGGTACATGCATTTGTTGAATACTTATTGTAACTAACTTCTGTCGGGAAATACTCAAAATTTATGTCGACACAATCTCTGAAAACATTTATACATGCTTCCAATTTGAAGTTCCTTCGAAGTTTTTACAATATAATATTCTTTTACAATATAATAGACTTTTGAATATGAAATGTCACCCAAATCTCTAAAAATACCATCTAATAATGATTCATCCAAATTAATCCATTATTTACGGTGTTCCTACATGATTTGAATGTTTGCGATATAACTTTTTAATTATTTCTTGGCAAAATAATATCTGATTAAAAGAATTTTGAATGTGAAATGTGTACACAATGTCCAAAAAATACCACCCAGAAGTGATTTATTTCAATAATATCCATGTTTGAAGTGTTTCGAATTGATTTTAATTTTTGCAATTTAAACTTTTGATGAAGTTTTGACAAATTAATATCTGATCAATAGTATTGTGAATGTGATATGAGAACACAATCCCCAAAATTACCATCTAGAAGTGATTTGTTTCAATAATTTTCATATTTGAAGGGCTTCGAAATGATTTGAATGTTTGCAATATAAACTTTTAGTCAATTTTTGGTAAAATAATATTTGAGTAATAGAATTTTGAATGGCAAATACGAAAACACTCTCCTTAAAATACCATCAAGAAATTATTTATTCCAATAATTCAATATTTCATTTGTTTTGAAATGATTTGAATGTTTGCGATATAAACTTTTAGTCAATTTTTGGTAAAAAAAATATCTGATTAAAAGAATTTTGAATGTGAAATGAGAATATATTCTTCAAAAATACCATCTAGAAGTGATTTATTCCAATAATTTCCATATTTGAAGTGTTTTGAAATATCTTGAATTTTTGCGATGTTAACTTTTGATGAAGTTTTGACAAATAAATATCTGATTAATAGAATTTTGAATGTGAAATTAGAACAGAATCTCCAAAAATACCATCTAGAAATGATTTGTTTCAATAATTTCCATATTTGAAGTGTTTCGAATGAATTTGAATGTTTGCGATATTAACTTTTAGTCAATTTTTGGTAAAATAATATCTGACTAAAAGAATTTTGAATGTGAAATGAGAATACATTCTTCAAAAATACCATCTAGAAGTGATTTATTCCAATAATTTCCATATTTGAAGTGTTTTGAAATGATTTGAATGTTTGCACTATGAACTTTTAGTCAATTTTTGGCAAAAAAATATCTGATTAATAGAATTTGAATGTGAAATGAGAATACAATCTCAAAAAAACCATCTAGAAGTGATTTATTCCAATAATTTCCATATTTGAAGTGTTTCGAAATGATTTGAATGTTTGCTAGATTAACTTTTAGTCAATTTTTGGTAAAATAATATCTGATTAATAGAATTTTGAATAAGAAATGAGAATACAATCTCCAAAAATACCACCTAAGAGTGAATTATTCCAATGATTTCCATATTTGAAGTTATTCGAAATGATTTGAATGTTTGCGATCTTAACTTTCATCTTATTTTTGGTAAAATAACACTGATTAATAGAATTTTGAATGTGAAATGAGAATACAATCTCCATAAAAACCATCTAGAAGTGATTTTTTCCAATAATTTCCATATTTGAAGTGTTTCGAAATGATTTGAATGTTTGTAATATTAACTTTTAGTCAATTTTTGGCAAAAAAAATATCTAATTAATAGAATTTTGTATGTGAAATGGGAATACAATCTCCAAAAATACCATCTAGAAATGAACAAGCCTACTTTGTGAAAAATGACTCCGAATCAGAGAAAAAATATACAGAGGAAGAAGTGATTAAAATGTTACAGTTTCTGATCGACAATAAATTTGTCCACTTTGGAGGACTTGTTTTTCAACAGACTATCGGAATTCCTATGGGTACAAATTGTGCGCCTCTCCTAGCCGATCTGTTTCTTCACTCTTGTGAAGCTAAATTCATCAAAGGGCTTCTTCAAAACAAAAATAAAAAACTGGCCCAAAATTAAGGATACCATAGACACTTCTACATCAGCCTCGTTCCTTGACCTTCACCTTTGAAATTGACAACAGAGGTAGACTTCAAACTAAACTGTACGACAAACGCGATGACTTCACCTTACTAATAGTAAACTTCCCTTTTCTTTGTAGCAACGCCCCAACAGCGCCGGCATATGGAGTTTACATCTCCCAGCTCATTCGCTATTCAAGAGCCTGTGTTCGATACAGTGACTTCCTTGATAGAGCCCAGTTGCTCACAAATAGGCTACTTCAACAAGGGCATGTTACCCAAAACTTGTAGTCATCCCTCCAGAGGTTTTACGGTCGACATCACCATCTTGTCGACCGCTATGGGATATCTGTTTCCCAGATGACAACAGCAGATCTTTCCCTCTAAAGCTTAATTGTTGTTTCCTCTACTGGGATTTGACTTTACTACCGGATTTGACATGTTCAACACGGCGGGTGTCTTATAAGAAGCAGGAGATTCTAACTCTAACGGTGCACCTGATTTCACCCATGGTTTTTTATTGGGTCCGTGTTGTTCATCTTTGTGTGTGTGTGTCTTCATTTTTCTTTTCTGTGCCTTACACATGTTGTGTCTTTTGTTTCTGATGTTGCCATTGTCCTTCGATTGTTCGTTATGGATTGATGGTTCGGTTCTCACTTACTTCATTCCAATAATTTCCATATTTGAAGTGTTTTAAATGTTTGCGATATTAACTTTTAGTCAATTTTTGGTAAAATAAAACCTGATTAATAGAACTTTGTATGTTAAATGAGAATACAATCTCCAAAAATACAATCTAGAAGTGATTTATTCCAATAACCATATTTGAAGTGTTTCGAAATTATTTTAATGTTTGCGATATTAACTTTTGGTCAGTTTTTGGCAAAATGATATCTGTTTAATATAATTTTGAATGTAAAATGAGAATACAATCTCCAAAAATACCATTTAGAAGTGATTTATTCCAATAACCATATTTGAACTGTTTCGAAATGATTTGAATGTTTGCAATATTAACTTTTAGTCAATTTTGGGCAAAAAAATATCTGATTAACAGAATTTTGAATGTGAAATGAGAATATAATCTCCAAAAATACCATCTAAAAGTGATTTATTCCAATAGTTTCCACATTTTAAGTATTTCAAAATGATTTGAATGTTTGCGATATTGACTTTTAGTCAATTCTTGGTAAAATAATATCTGATTGGTAGAATTTTGAATGTGAAATGAGAATACAATTTCCAAAAATACCATCTACATGTAGGAGTGATTTATTCCAATAATTTCCATATTTGAAGTGTTTCGAAATGATTTGAATGTTTTCGACGCCCCCTTTTTTTTAAATGTTTGCCAATATAGCATTCAATTAGAATATATTTGAAATGTCAAAGCAATCTCTGAAAAAATTCAGAAGACATTGGTTCATTCCAATAACTTCTATTTTTTAAGTATAAATGTTTGCAATATTAATTTTTTATGAATTTATGGTAAAATAATATCTAATTAGTGGACTATTGAGAGTGAATAATTAAAATCACTGTAAATACCATCTGGTGATGACTTGTTCCTAAAATTTTAAGCATTTGGTCTGTTTGAAAAAAATGAGCTGAATCATTGTATGATTTTTTGAATAGTTGAGTAGAATTTTAATTCGAAAATGTCATTACAAACACTAAACTACAATCGGCATGTCTCTTGAATTACTTAGAACTATCAGATGCATCTATTGATAATGAATTTCGATCTATCAGGAACTATAAATCAACGATCTCTTAGATTCGTTTCGCCGATAATTTTTGAATTTACCTGTATCAGTCAATAGAAATTTGTTATGAGTCATCCGTCACTGATCATCCGTGCATAATTAATTAGTTTTCTTTCTATTCGTCATCTGTCATAATTCAAGAGTAAATAGTCGTATCATTCATCAGTCATCACGTAATTTTACTAACCGTCAGCCGTCAAAAGTCATGATTTAGCGATCATTCAGCAATCATTCACCAGTCAACGATCAGTCAAAATGGAATGTTGACTGATCCAGGGACTGTAACTGCTCAAAATACACAAATGCCCACGTTGCAAAATAAGCAATTAGTTTGGTTCAGCTGTACACGTGTTTCAAGGAGTAAAACTGTGAGATAAATTACCCGTACAATCACACTTATGACTAAGGTAATAGCAACTGATAGCAAAGATACATTATAACTTTCCAAAAGCATTTTAAACATATTCCATTTAGTTTTGAGAAAGTGTACTTCTAGTCTCAAACACTTTTTTAACAATTTGCAGGAGCTAAACTTTTAGCAATTCTTGAAAAGTGGACTATCGACACAAGTTTAGACGAATTAAATGCATTTTTAGCAGAAATTCTTCATGCAATTAGTAGCATCATCTCACGTCCGAATTTTCCATACTTAGACAGTCATTGCAGTTTTGCATTATTCCCCACGCTAAAATTTTAGCCAAATGTCAAAAAAGCTCATGTTTGAGACAGAGAATGGATTTCCTCAAAATTAAATGGACTATGTTTAAATTTACCAACTAAAATTTCCGACTTTCATCTTGTGGACCGCTGTGGGATATCTGTTTCACACATGACAACAGATCTTTCCCTTTAAAGCTTAATTGTTGTTTCCTCTACTGAATTTGACTTTACTACCGGATTTGACATGTTCAACACGGCGGGTGTCTTATAAGAAGCAGGAGATGCTAACTCTACCGGTGCACCTGATCTCACCAATGGTTTTTTATTGGGTCCGTGTTGTTCATCTTTGTGTGTGAGTGTCTTCATTTTTCTTTTCTGTGCCGTACCCACGCTGTGTCTCTGTTTTTTTTTTTCGCCTTTTTTGTTTCTGGTGTTGCCATTGTCCTTGGATTGTTCGCTTTTGGATTGACGGTTCGGTCTCACTTACTTCAAACGTTGTTAACTTCTTTATTTCTCAACGGATCCTTGTCAAAATAGGCTCATTTGAAAGCGCTTTCAATTGTCTTTCATTTTATGTGAAATTTTACGCTTTATAATTGCGGGTCGCGCTTAGAGCAAAGGGTCCGTCCAAATGCAAATGAATACCCTTTGATGATCGAAATTTCCTTGTTCAATCAATTTCAACAGTGAATTACCCATTGTGTAGTTCAAATGGTCAACAAACAAATAAATAAATAAACAAATAAAAAAAAGAATGAATAAATAAAAAAACTTATTGATAGGGAAACAATTGAAGCAGCCCCCACCCCCTTTTTTTTCTTTTATCTAACAATATTTTAACTAATACTTGTTTTTAAAACTTCCACACACTGTGAAAAGGTCAAAGTATGCAAGCTGTCAATATAAATTACACAAAACCAAACGTAAATACATTTACAGTCAATTTTATCAGCACCTTCGAAAGTCAACATATTCCATTTAGTTTTGAGAAAGTGTGCTTCTAGTCTCAAATCTGAACTTTTTTAACAAGTTGCAGGAGCGTAACTTTTAGCAATTCTTGAAAAGTGGACTATCGACACAATTTTAGACGAATTAAATGCATTTTTAGCAGAAATTCTTCATGTAATCCGTAGCATCATCTTACATTTGAATTTTCCATACTTAGACAGTCATTGCAGTTTTGCATTATACCACACGCTAAAATTTTAGCCAAATGTCAGAAAAACTCATGTTTGAGACAGAGAATGGATTTTCTCAAAATCAAATGGACTATGTTTTAATGAATTTGAAACATTTTGAAAACGGAATAAGAAGAAGGAGTAATAATTACTGTTAGCAAATTTGATTAAAAATACATTGTATGCACATTTAAAAATTATTGCTTAAGACTCATAGGAAACATACTGACATGAAATATATATGGTATTTTTTTTAAAGTTTTTATGCAGAATAATTGTCATTTTTCCTCATATCCAAATTCTGTTCCATTCTTCTTCTTGTGATGGATAATTTGTAGGACATCGGACTTTATTTCTATTTTTGCGTTTTGCAGATGCCTATTTAGATAACATTTGTCCGTGCAGGTACAAACAAAAATGTAAATATAAAACACCGAAGTTCAAAAGATGAAATTGCAAATAATCGTATGCATCCGATAGCAACGCCGATATCTGGTTCGAACTTCTTGAAAGAAGATACGTGTAAGTTAAAAAAATCATCATTTTAACTTCCCTCACAAATATATGATTTCCAATTTTCATTTGTAGTCGGAAAATAACATTAATGCTATAAAATTATGTTGAATAACATTAGACTGCTCGTGCGTCATTTCTCGTTGTTAAACTTTTTATATAACTACAATGTCAATTATATTCCAAGAACAATTGATAGGTATTTTCCAAAATTGCGTAATAATGTTCTCATTATTGATTGTCCGAACTGGCTTATTTTTTTCTAAAACTATCCTTTTAATGATTAAACAAACATTCTAAGCTTCATATGTATCTATTTTTGATAATTGAAGCGTGAAGTAAAGTCGTTGACTTTGACTTTGACATTGACCTCATTCAAAGGTCAAGTCCTACTTAATAATTTTTGAATGGAAATTCCTTTTTATTTTCAAAGAAAGCTATTCTTTTTTTTATTTTTGTCCAGTTTTGATGCAGTTTTTCAATGGATTCCTTATGAAAAATTAAGACAGCGCTCAACTTTTAGATTTTTGGTAACTTATTTCTTTTCCCAGCTATGAGGGGCCGAATGGGGCAAAAATTGAAGATTTGTAGATTACCCAAAATTTTCATTTTACATCGGATTTCGATGGGATTTTTTTTATTCCTCTTGATATAAGCTTACGGCAATATTCAACAGTTTTGGTGTAGCCCTTAAAGTTTCCGGGCTATAGACCGAAACGATTATCTAAAGTTTTTATTTTACATCGGATTTCAATGGGATTTTTTTTCATTGGGTTCTTCTTGATATGAGCTTTTAGTGTTATGCCAAGGGATTTGGGGTAACTCCTATGGTTTCCTAGCTACAAGCTTAGGGGTCAAAGGGGCCAAAATTGCATTTTTCTAAATAATGTGAAATTTTACTTTTGATCAGATTTCGATGGGGTATTTTTCTTTGGATTCTCCTTGATATAAGCTTTCAATAGTTTAACAATGAATTTGTTGTAGCTTTTACTGTTCCCGGACGAGAGGGGTCAAATTCGTAATTTTTCTAAATCTGTGAAATTTTTATTTTTATCAGATTTCGATGGGATTTTTTTTTTTTGATTCCTCTTGTTGTAAGCTTTTGATAGTATGACAAAAGATTTGGCGTAGCTCTTACCCTTTCCACACTTTAAGGGGTCAAAGGGGTCAAAATTGCAATTTTTAAATAATGTTAAATCTTTTTTGTATTGGACTTTAATGAGGTTGGTTTCTCTGGATTCCTCTTATAGTAAGGTTTAAGATGACCACTTTGACATACCTCTTATAATTTTCCGATCTATATATGGAATCATAAGGGATAATTTAAATTTTATTTTCCCTAGTTTGTGTCCAGCAAAGTACTGGGCTAAGCCCTTTATTGTCTCCATCTAATTATTGTGTAAAGCTGTTTTGTATGTCCACACTCACTTTAAATTACACTTGTTCGAATTTCAGTGGTCGACATGCTGCTTTCGTATCATGCTGTGCTCGGCGTAATCCTTTATTTCGTACTAAAATGACTGTATTTGCTTTGATATCAATTTTTTGAACTGATTAAGTTACATATTTAGATAGGATTGCTGAAACATTTTTTATTAAAATGTCATCTAATTATCTATCACCTATGATAAAAAATTCACAAAGTATATAAATATAAAGTTTTTAATAATTAGAATTGACAACCATTTAAAAACACATGTACACATAGTAACGAAAATACTTATTAGTGTCATCATGACAGATATGATATTGCTACTGTTACCGAATTACAGAATTGATCAAAATAACTTATGAATCAGACATTTCTATTTTATTTCTGATCAAAAGCTGACATTAGATTCAAGAAAACTTAATATGGTTCACTTGATGATTCACACTTATGAATCAGACATTTCTTTTTTATTTCTGATCAAAAGCTGACATTAGATTCAAGAAAACTTAAAATGGTTCACTTGTTGATTCACACTTTATGTCCTAAATATCAATCAACACCCAAATATTTTTTTGTCCATTACACTTCATTACCGATCTCTTACGCTTTACGAATTATTTAACACACACACACACACACCCCCACACACACACACAAAGACCAACTGAGTTAAAGTCTTAGGATGTGATATTATCGAGAACATCTTTCCACTGAGGAATTCGACCACTACAATTTGAGTGACACACAACACTTCATTTGAATTTCACTGTTGCATATAAGGCCCCATTTCGATAAATTTACATCTCGTCAGTGCAACTCGAAAAAAAAATTGGAAAACCGCTGCCGAAATATTACTTCCACGCCATCTCTTTTGGAGACCAAAGGGATGTAAAATAGAACGAACTACAAATTTATTTTATGTGACACTTAAGTATATTAATTAAACGAAATTATAACATGTCTACCGTGGTCCAGTGGTAACGTGGCAGACTTTTAACCCTTACAACCTTGACAGAAGGGGTTCGAATCCCACTGGAATCAACAAAATGGCGTGGGCAGTGTAATCTGTCTGTAATATCTGTGCATTCGAAGAACAGCCAAATCCCTCGGTGGGAAGACAATCTCGATATTCATTTCTCTAATTCTAACCCCGTTGGGTTCCTGCGATAGACCGTCATATTTCAATTTTTAGGCCCTGCATTAGCGTATATATTCGCAAATCCGGGGAGATGAACAAGTTTCCACGTTGACTGAATTTATAGACAGCTTATATATATTTATATATATATGAAAAATAAAGGCTTGGAAATGCAGTTTTCTTATATTATTAAGAAATCACATGTCTCTACTGGTACAATAATCACAGTTCAAAATAAAATGTCACATTTTGCCTACCGGTTTCACTGTTGTATACAGATTTTCAAGGCTATCTGTTACTATAACGTTACTAAGAGAAAGATAACGTCACTGACGTCTTAGCAACAAGAAAGGTAAATAATAAATAGCATATTAATAAAATATAACATAAAATTAAATAAATTCGTATTAATGTCTTATATAGTTTAGACTTGGGCGGTATTTGTTAATAAATAAAGATTCTTTATTTACACGTTCTTCTTCCGTGGTATTATCATTACATTTGTAAAGTGGAAATACGGTAAACTGTGGATTCTTATTTATTGCACATATGTCAATGTGTGCACTCAAGGGGATCATTCGGGTAGTTGGGTCTCTTATTTGTTGTCGGTGTACAGTCATTCTACGACGTATTGACATTCCTGTTTGACCAATATAATCATTACCACATCCCGCACAGGTCATTACATAAATTAAATTTTCGGATGCACAATTGAAGTTGGTTCTTACTGTAAAAATATCACCTTTTTTAAACCTAAACGTTGTTCCTTCTATCAAACTCGGACAAGCGCCACAGTTTGCGCGTTTACATTTTTTCACTTCGGGACGTGAAGAATTGTTTGAAAATTGCGCTTTAGTTAATATTTTTTTCAGCGATTTCGGTTGTCGTTTACTCTTTATGATGTTGCAGTTTGCAAGTGCGGTTCTTAGTCGATCGTCTTGTCTTAAATATGTTAGATTAGGATATATGAGATTAAATGCTTCATTGTTACGTGGATTATATGTTGAAATATAGGCAATGACGTCTGTCTCGGTTTTCGACTTAGTTTCCCTCAATTCTTGTATGGACATTGACTTTGCCTTTTGTATTCCGTTTTCTATGACTGATAGGGGGTATTTTCTTTTAATTAATATTTTCTTAAGTTCTTGTAATCTCGTGTTTCTGGTTTCTTCTTTAGATATGATTGTACATAGTCGTCTCGTTAAATTGAATGGAATGTTTATTCTTGTGTGTTTCGGATGACATGAATTAAATGATAAATATTGCTTAGAATCGGTTGGTTTGTAGTACACATCAGTCTCGATTCTGTTCTTTTCCTTGATGACAAGTATATCCAAAAATGGTAATTTTCTACTGCTGTATTCCATGGTAAATTGTATATTGTTATTTATACTATTGATTAAAGCTTTAAAGTCTTCTAATCTTTGAATTCCATATTTCCAAAGTATAAAGCAATCATCCAAATATCGTTTCCAATTTTGTTGTAGATATAGATAGAATGGGTTGCCGTATATTTGTTGAGATTTTTCATATATTTTGATTTCCAGAAATTCCATTACCAGATTTGCGTAAGTTGGCGCGACTTTGGTTCCCATTGCAGTACCGGATATTTGTCTATAGTATTCATCATTGAACATAAAATAATTGTTTTCTAATATAAATTTCAATCCTTCTGTAATTAAACTCTTGTTTATTCGTTCGGGTAGAAGTTGACTGTATTTTTCTATCCAATAATTAATAGCTTGAATACCAAAATCATGCGGAATATTTGTATAGAGATTTATTACGTCAAATGAGACAATTAGAGTATTTTCATTCACAGTTTTTGGGAGATGGTTTAACATATCTATATCATCTCGAACATAACTTTGTACTTGTGTTACAAAGGGCTTTAATATAATGTCAAGGAAATTACTAAGTCTGTGTGTTTCGCAAGCTGGTCCAGCAATAATTGGCCGCAATTTTAAATCGCTTGGACATAGAATTTTCACATAACTGGAATTAGAATTCGCGCAAGAGTCACTAATAGTTTGGCTCTTATGTATTTTCGGAAGACCGTAAAAATTGCTGGTTTTGTTCCGGAAATTGGTAATATAGTCACATTCTTTATCCGTTAACCCTCTTCGATATAAGTTTATTAATACAACAAGTCTATGCATTATTTTTGTTTTATTATAATTTTTAACTTTTTCGTAATAATTCGGATCGGTTAACATAGTGAGAGCAATGTTCTTATAATAATCATTATCCATCACTACTACCGCACTACCTTTGTCTGCCTCTTTTATAATAATATCATCATCGTTTTGAAGAGATTTAATATTATTCCACTCAATTTGACTAATATTTGTTTTGATTTGTTTTTTGGGTAATTGTTCAAACGGATAGTGTGTTAAAAAATCACAGAATTTATCGAGTACTCGGTTCCGTCCTCTTGACGGCGTATACGTGCTTTCATTTCTTACAAGTGATTCATCGTCAAATTCTTTATCAAAGAGTTCTTCTGTTAGCCGTAATTTTCGGCAAAAATTTGAAATATCGTCTTTTACTTCTTTGTAATTTGTATTTTGTGGGGTAGGGGTAAACTTTAATCCTTTAGATAAAATATGGATTTGTTCATTAGTCAATTCCCTTTTCGATAAATTGATTACTTTTGGAATCTGTTGTTGCCCCGAATCCATCGTGTGTCCCGGAAGCGGTTGCTGTGATCTAAAAAACGATTAGTTGAGGTACGATTATATTCGTCATTATTGCTTAGTAGCTGATTGTAACGGATGTTCGGTGTTCGAAAATCATTTGGGGCATTTATATTTTGTCTTTGTCTTGAATAGACATTTTCTGATCTTTGATTTAGCATAGTGTTTCGGGAATAGTTATACATATTGTTCTTTTGATTGAAAGTTTTTCCCGGTTGACCTCTCGAATTACTTCTCTGTCTTCGTTGTTGGTCACATTTTACAGTTCCATTAAAATCCATTGTGTTGTTATTTATACGGGGTTTATTATTAATCATCCGTCGGGATCTTTGGGGAGATCGTGTTCTGTAGTGTTGCTTAACTGCTTCTGCATATGATTTTTTATTTACATTTTTCATGAACGGGTTTTGGGAAGCGTACTCCTCGCGAAAATTGTTTTCGTACTGGTGAAACCAAGTTTCACTCTTTTCCCATCTTTGAAGAGAATTCAGTTCAATGGGAACCAAAGTCGCGCCAACTTACGCAAATCTGGTAATGGGATTTCTGGAAATCAAAATATATGAAAAATCTCAACAAATATACGGCAACCCATTCTATCTATATCTACAACAAAATTGGAAACGATATTTGGATGATTGCTTTATACTTTGGAAATATGGAATTCAAAGATTAGAAGACTTTAAAGCTTTAAACAATAGTATTAATAACAATATACAATTTACCATGGAATACAGCAGTAAAAAATTACCATTTTTGGATATACTTGTCATCAAGGAAAAGAACAGAATCGAGACTGATGTGTACTACAAACCAACCGATTCTAAGCAATATTTATCATTTAATTCATGTCATCCGAAACACACAAGAATAAACATTCCATTCAATTTAGCGAGACGACTATGACATATCTAAAGAAGAAACCAGAAACACGAGATTACAAGAACTAAAGAAAATATCAATTGAAAGAAAATACCCTTTATCAGTCATAGAAAACGGAATACAAAAGGCAAAGTCAATGTCCATACAAGAATTGAGGGAAACTAAGTCGAAAACCGAGACAGACGTCATTGCCTATATTTCAACATATAATCCACGTAACAATGAAGCATTTAATCTCATATATCCTAATCTAACATATTTAAGACAAGTCGATCGACTAGGAAACCGCACTTGCAAACTGCAACATCATAAAGAGTAAACGACAACCGAAATCGCTGAAAAAAATATTAACTAAAGCGCAATTTTCAAACAATTCTTCACGTCCCGAAGTGAAAAAATGTAAACGCGCAAACTGTGGCGCTTGTCCGAGTTTGATAGAAGGAACAACGTTTAGGTTTAAAAAAGGTGATATTTTTACAGTAAGAACCAACTTCAATTGTGCATCCGAAAATTTAATTTATGTAATGACCTGTGCGGGATGTGGTAATGATTATATTGGTCAAACAGGAATGTCAATACGTCGTAGAATGACTGTACACCGACAACAAATAAGAGACCCAACTACCCGAATGATCCCCTTGAGTGCACACATTGACATATGTGCAAAAGGAAGGTTGAAAATATTTTGTCGCAATATTCCCAGAGTAAAGCATCAAATATTCTAAGCTGTAATACTTCCATCTTCCAACAATTGTTTTTTTTTTTTCAAATATTTACTCAGCACAAGCCAATGCTGTAAATGTTTTGATTTTAATAAATGCAAAGCAAACTTCATGTAATTAATATTTTATCATAAAATACATAATCGGCAATCAAGAAGAATAATGAGTACAAATATTTGTATCTTGTGCTTGTGTGTTTTACCTTTGTATATATGTATGTCGGTTAAAAGCTCTATAGAGCTTATGTTTGGTTGTTATATTTTACAAAACTTATTTATTTATTATTTATTTATTTATTTATTATAATTTGTTTAAAAAAGCGAGATGGCAAAAAAAACATGTTTTCTGATTAAAGTCATAATATTTTCCAATCAAAATTAATTATAAGAATAATCAATAAATGTTTAACTGATGTTTTAAAAACAAACATCTTCATTATAAAACTTTCATTAATATCAAACAAACACCTGTCAACTCTTCAATGTCACTCATTGCCAATTAATCGTAAAATAAACATTCATTGGCAATACATTCACAAAAGTATCATGTATGTTCAATTTACGTGTCATGATAATTGCAAAGTAAACAAACTTGACTTTTATATGGGGAGCGAACAGACCCACTTTTGGGGCGAACGGACCCTGGGCGAACGAACCCTGGGCGAACGTGTATAGTGGGCGAACGGACCCGTTACCTCATTGAGCACATTCAAAACACAGTTTGTAGATCATCCGTTTACCGAAATGCCGTATTTTTGCCGATTTTCTGTTCCAATGACGCGGGGAATATTTTACAAAAACTTTTTAAAGCGGTCACTTTTTCCGTTTCACGGATTTAATTTTCAATGCTGGTCAACTTTTTCCCGTTTTCAGGTCCGTTTTTCAACGATTTCAATCCAGTTTCCCTCTCGCTTGAAAAGGCAAGCCGCACTTCCCGCGTATACCCCATTAACCCAATCTTTATAAATGACAAAAAAGTCAAGTTTTCATTATGTGATTTATACTAAATCTTTACAAATTACCAAAATAACTCAATTTTTAAAATATTTTATTTCATCATATCCTTTTGAAATAGTTTTATATGTTATTTGTGGTCTGGGACTAATATAATATGTTATAGTAGTCCTCAGAGTATTAGTCCCAGTTGTGATATAGCTTTTTGTAAATCTTTACATATAGATATGTTTGAAAAGTCAGGTTTATACTCAATCTTTACAAATGACCAAAATAATTCACTTTTTAAGTATTTTACTTTATCATACCATTTCGAAGAAGTTTTACATGTCGCGATATAACTTTTTGTAAATCTTTTCATAAATATGTTTGAAAAGTTAGGTTTTCATTAAGCAGTTTATACTAAATCTTTACAAATGCCCAAAATAATTCATTTTTCAAAAGTATGTTACTTATTATATCCTTCTTAAGAAGTTTTATATGTCGCGATATAGCTTTTTGTAAATCTTTATATAAATATGTTTGAAGTCATGTTTTCATTATGCGGTTTATACCAAATCTTTATAAATGACCAAAATAATTCATTTTTCAAAATACTTTACATTATCAGATCCTTTCAAAGATGTTTTATAGAAGGTAATCTTGAGAAAAATACATATAAATGTTGTGTCGCGACAATTGAAATAAGCAGCAACATGTAAAATCTCCCATTTTTTTATTCATTTTTGACAAAAGATGCAACAATTTGGTGTCGCGAGAAAGGCAAAAAGCTAAAATGCAAAATATGTCAGTCTTACAAGGTAATTTTGGGGAAAATACATGAAAATGCTGTGTCCCGACAATTGAAATAAGCACCTACACATAAAATCTCCCACTTTTGGATTCATTTTTGACAAAAAGATGTATAAATTAGGTATTGCGAGAAAGGAAAATAGCTAATTAATGCAAAATCTTGCAATCTTAAAAGATAATTTTGGAAAAAATACATATAAATATTGTGTCAGGACAATTGAAGTAAGCACTGACATATAATATCTCCCACTTTTGAGGTCATTTTTAATAAAAGATGTATAAATTTGGTATTGTGAGAAAGGATAAAAGCTAAAATGCAAAGTATTTCAATCTTATAAGGTAATTTTGGGAAAAAAAAACATAAAAATGGTGTGTCGTGACAATTGAAATAAGCACCAACATCTAATATCTCCCACTTTTTTATTCATTTTTGAAAAAAGATGCAACAATTTGGTCCCAGCTAACACAAACCATTTTCGAAACATTTTATTCTTGGTTTATTGGTGGTTCGTCAAAACATTTTACTGAAACATTTTTAAAATGTTTTGAAAACATTTTATCTTTTTTAAAATCATTTCGAAAACATTTTAAAAACTTTTTAACAAAATGTTCTGACAAACAATTTTTTGAACTTTGAGTAAAACATTTTTATAATGTTTTATAAATATTTGAACATAACATTTTAAAGTTATTTTGGCTAACATTTTTTCACAACATACTTAAAACATTATAAAATCATCACACCAGAACATTGTTTCAGACATTCTAATAATATTTTGCCAAATGTTTTTAAAACATTTTGAAAATATGTTTTTATTCTGTTACACCGCTACATTATAACGAAACGTTATAAATCCATTGGCACTTGATGTTTCCATTATATTGAGTTAAAACATTTTCATAAAACTTTTTAACTATATTTTTACAGCTTTCGAATACCAGTAACCGATTGTACAAGAGTGTTGAATATAATTATAAACATTAAAATTTTATAACTTAAAGAAACTTTTTATACCTTTTTAAAATGTTTTGGCCTAAATATTTCAAACGTTGTTAAAACATTACACGGAAATATTTTAATCTAATCAAAATAGAACATGTTGATGAAACATTTTAAGAATATTATGTTTATATGTTTTATTTGGGTAACTGGCACACCATTTTTGAAAAACAGTTTTAAAACATGATGCAAATATGTTTTAATCAAATAAGCATGAAAATATTGCCAGTTTAAGTCTTCTTTTAAAACGACAAATATGGCAAAAACTGATCTGTTAAAAAGTGAATTTGCTGATAAAAAATTGTATGGTTTTTAATATGTGCTTATATCGGTAAATAAATTTATTTTTGTGTTGAAAACAAGGACGTATATTTGAATATTTCATTACGTCCTTGTGAAAACATATTAAAAAACGTGACTTTTTATATATATTTTGGACAATCAAGCCATTAAAAATAATTGAATTGCAAGCATTTACTATAAAATTTGCATATTTAATTTGACTAAAATTTAACACCAATTTATTAATTATGTCTACATCTTCTGAAGCGGGAATAAAATTGACTGATAACAGAAACAATTTTAAACAGATAAGAGATTGTCATCACAGCATGTAATCGGTGATGTACAGAATGTTAGTGAAAACATGTGTTTATCTTGTATAACAAGAAATGCACATTGATCTGACACACCCGAAAATGTTTGATTTTAAAAGATTTACTACATGTTCGGTCGATGTTATTAAAAAAAATCTGTGTACAAAATCAAAATTAATTTACTTGACAACATCGTATGAATGAATGACAGTTTACTGTAATTTTATTTAGTGGAGGATAGTTTTCTGTGAACATTTAATTGTTTTTCTCGGATTATGTGCATATCTAGCAGTTACTTCTTTTCATCGAACAATGCCCGAGGGGAGCACGAGCTTGCTATAGAAATTGATACGAAACAAGCTTAGTTTTTTTCATGATCAATAGTTTGGGATTGTTGTCATATATCGGAGGCATATCATTGACTGGAATAAATTGTTTCTTTTGAGTACATTTTTGACAAAAGATGTATAAATTTGGTATCGCGAGAGGGGAAAAAAGTAAAATGCAAAATATTCAAATCATACAAGGTAATTTTGCGAAATATACATATAAATGTTGTGGCACGACAACTGAAAAAAGCACCAACATATAATATCTCACTGTAAATATCTCCCACTTTTGAGGTCATTTTTGACAAAAGATGTATAAATTTGGTATTGCGAGAATAGAAAAAAACTAAAATGCAAAATACTTCAATCTTATAAGGCAATTTTTAGAGACATACATATATATATTAATGTTGTGTCGCGACAATTGAAATAAGCACTGACAAATAATATCTCCCACTTTTGAGGTCATTTCTTACAAAAGATACAATTTGTTATTGCGAGAAAGTTTTTTTTCTAAATAACATATGAATTTAATGTCTCCAGCATGAACATAGGCCTCGATAAAATACCCTTTTTTGAAGGATTTATTAAGAATATAATGTGACATAAGCATGGAATGTATAAATAAAAACAAAAGAACGATATATTTTTTATTTATAATCGCATTTTGGTTTTAATTTATTATCAAAAATAGATTAAGAAGGGAATGAAGTCGTCGAGTTTTCATATTTTTGCTTAAAATTAATTTCGTCATATTAATATCACGTGTTTTGAACTGACCAATCGTTAAGTTCAATCCAAAGCTGCCACGAAGTGCACTTTGCGATCACTCCCGCGATCGCATCTTCTTTTCAAGTGCACTTGAAAGTGGTCACAAGTTCACTCTAGGCTGTCATGGAATCACTTTCAAGTGTACAGGAAGTGCACGCGAGGAACGCTTTTGGAGTGCACTTGGATGGAATGTTGCGTCATTCACCCATTGGCAACTGTATTTGTAGAGACTCTGTCTCATTTGCATTTACTTCACATCCCTTCAACTTTTTACGTATTGATAACATTTTCCTAAAAGCTTATGGTCTCTGAGATCTGCTGAAATCAATCTAACGAAAGAATAAAATAATAATTAATGAATTAGAAAAGGATCCGGTTTAAGACGATACACAACAAAATCAATTTTTATAAGAAACAGAGCAAAATAATAGTCTACAGCGTATAAATCCTCCCATTCTCATAACAACAGTTGCATTTTCAACAGTAATTGAGAACCGAACCGTCAGTCTAAAACGAACACTCCAGGGTCAATGGCAACATCAGAAAAACATATAAACAAAGACATAACATAAGTAGGATTGGGAATTGAAAAAATGAAGACACACACACATACAAAGATGAACAACATGAACCCAATATCAGAGGCTCACGTGTGAGTCTGCATCGCTCATCTGGTGGCTACTGATCTAATAAGATTCACCACAGGATTTAACAATTTATCTGAAGTCAGTCATCTAGTAGATAACTGTGCCTATTTAATATAAATTTGATGTTTCAAGAAGTAAAAATTAACAAAATTTTCCCATTGAGTTCCATTTTAATCTGTGCTCCCCAGTAGCGACCATTTTGGATTTCTGATTGGTACCAATATAAATCATTTTGTAGATGACCGTCAAGTTTGAATGCCTATTTAATATCAACTTAATATATAAAGCGCTTTTCAAGAAATAGCAATTCAAAACATTTTCCCATAGAACCAAGGTTAAGTTATGATCTGCAGTAGTGGTCATATTGGATCTATGATGGGTATTAAAATCATACGTTTGCTTAGTTATTTTTTTCTATATCCCATTTCCGTATAATATAGTAAATATATAGTTTGAATAAAATTACAATTCACAACATTTCCCAAAGGATTCTATGTTAAACTATGTACCCCTTTGGCGGCCATTTTGGATTGGTGATATGTACAGACATCATGTTACCATGTCTAGTTAATATCAACTTGATATCTGAAAGGATTTTCAAAAATCAGTAATTTACAAATTTTTTCCAAAACGTCCAATGTTAAACTAAGATCTGTAGCAGCGATCATCTTAAATTTATTATCAGTACTAAAATTCTATATTTGATTAATGATCAACATGTTACCATGCTTAGTTTATATGAACTTGATGTATGAAACGGTTTTCAAGAAGTAACAACATACAACATTGTCCCATACGATCCTATGTTAAACTATGTTCCCCGGGGCGGCCATCTTGGATATGATTCGAACATGCTGAACATATGTAGAAATGGTAGTTCTCGAGAAGTTGAACATTTTGCTATTTAAACTTATCCTCTATCTAAAATCGTTTTTGAAATATAGGACAAAATGTATATACAAAAATGTAATTAAAAAAAATTAGAAATAAAGAGCAATAACTCCTTCATGGGTAATTAGATTTTCTTCAATGTTTTCATATTGGTTAAACTTGCTGTGCTGAATATATTTGCAATTTAAAGTTAACTTTTATCCGTTATAGTAATGAAATTATTCAAAATTTTGAAAATTTAACGGAAAAAAGGCAATAACATCTAGACAGGCTTTCGTAGTTTCTTCAAAATTGCAAGGTGGGTAAATCTTGTAATGATGATCATTGTTACTCCTGCCACACTCATGCTATTTAATTACAAATAATATTTAAGTCTCTCAAGCTCGTTAATTATTATTGTGTTATCAAACAGCTGGAGTTGATTACAAGCGATATATAAGTCTTGCTATTAATGAAACCTATAAATATTTAATAAAAAGATTGATATATCTTTACATGGTAACTAATGATTTACGGCTTACTTGATTTAAAAAGCGGAAACCAATTACAGGGTGCACTAAATTGTACAAGAGAAATGTTTTAGCCTTTTTACTTTATTATCATTTTTATTTCATTTATCTATTGAATTATTTCTGTCTCATCAATGATTGACATCTTGATATTTCTTATGAAATAAAGAATAACAAAGCCGAAAATGAGGAAACGGAGCGAAAATACATATGTAGTAAATACATTCCTATCATCTTATGTTTTTATTGAAGCAGTTGCTTTAAATGTTACATTGTAATATACTCTCTCAAAAAAGAAACGCAACAACAGATTATCTTTTTCAAATATTAATATTCCGGACAAATAACCAATAAATATCAAAATATATGTACACAAGATCGTAATTACACCTTCATAAAAAGTTTCCAGGTACAATCATTTAAATTCATCCATCCCCAAGCGACTTTGGCCGAAATCTGGGACACCCTACGAATTACGCATTGTCGACTTTCACGTGCAAATCATGGGTTATTTTTTAGCTCAGTCAGTCGGTATAAAAACCCTGTATTTCTTTTTATGAATGCATTTGTAAAATAAATTTCTGATGAGGTGACCCTATGCAAAGGTTAGACGCTGATACCTGGAATATCGCTATCGGACGACCCCAGGCCGGAGAATCACAGAATGCTGTTGCTGTAGCGTACAATGTTCATCGTAGCACGATTTCACGCCTTTGGGAACGCTACCTGCAGCTTGGTACTTCGACAGATCGGCCATGTTCAGGGCGCCCGCGTGTTACAACCAGAGCGCAAGATCGTTACATCAGACTTTTCCATCTGCGGAATAGAACTATTGCTGTAACAGAAACAGCTGTAAACGTCCCTGGGTGGCGCCGTATATCAGCACAGACAGTCAGTTAAGTTTTCATGGACTGGGGCAAGAAGACCTTACTTTGGAGCAAGACTGAGACGCCAACACCGCCGAGCGATAGGTAGATGGTGTACCACAGTTCTCGCATGTAATTTACAGAACTGGAGAAGAGTATGGTTCAGCGATGAGTTACGTTTTCAACTCGAGATGGTCGCATACGTGTGTATAGGCGCCGAAACGAACGTTTTGCGCAAAACTGTGTTGTGGAGAGAGACGATTTTGGCGGAGGCCGTGTTATGATGTGGGCCGCTATTTCTTATGCCAGAAACACACAGCTGATACATATCCAAGGCAATCTGAACGCTGTTAGGTATAGAGACGAAATTTTACGACCTCGTTTATTGCCCGTAATTGACATTCGGAGAGAAATGTGTCAGCACAACAATGCCCGATCTTATACAGCACGTGTAGCAATAGACCTTTTAGAACAACATAATGTCAATGTGATCCGTTGGCCATCACGATCACTGGATCTTAATCCAATTGAACATTTGTGGGATGAAGTGGATCGGCGCGTGCGCAAACGACAAATCTGCTACAATTACAGCAAGCACTTCAGTTTGAGTGCCAAAGGATACCGCGTTTTCGAACTCAGCGTTTAATTAACTCTATGCCAAGAAGAGTCGAGGCTGTGTTACAAGCAAATGGTGGACACACCAGATATTGACAATTTATGAGTGATTTATTGACAATATGTGACAAACTTTGATATTCCATGGTAAAAGAACTCATGAACAAGAAGTGTGCCAATTTTTGCATTCCTGTGTAAAATAATAATATGATAAATTATGAAAATAATATATGAAGTAAATTACCTATTTTCTGTATGCTGCGTTTCTTTTTTGAGAGAGTATAAAATTTAGTATAGTATTGTTGTTTTAAGACATTGCCTTCTAGTTCTTTTTCTTTCTCTTTGGAAGAGGGACTGCTGATGTTTGAAGTTATTTTGAAGAATGTGTGGCACTGTGCTCAACAATCAAGATAATTTTTTAAATTTTCACTCATGACAAAGTAAATTTCTTTCAATCTAAAATCGCCGCTATTTTTAAATATATTTTTTACAAAAACGGTTAATAACATTAGGCCACCCTAAATTAATTCTACGTTTAACGTCAAACTCCAGACACAAAACCTACAATGGAGGGCCTGAGGGATAAACACAAATAAACAAAAACTTCAAACAAGCTTTAACTTTTAAGCATGATGTTAATTTGATTTAATTTGTGAACTTTTAAGTAGAAAGAATATGACATAGAACTTTCATGAAGCTACAGCAAATGAAATGGGATACAAAACAAAAGTGTCATGTCTGAACTTTAAGACAATGTCAAGTGGGTATAAAATTAGGAAGTTAAACCTGGAAACACAATTAACGCTGTCTATTTGAAAAAGAGAATTTCTATTTTATTCTCTTTTTTTATTGGTAACTAAATTTCGTAACATTTCTGCATTTCTTTGATATTTTCTACAAACTAACGATACAAGTAGGGCTATTGCCCCACAAGATGTTAGCATATTGTGTTGAAATTACCCCCAAAAGAATAAAATATGTTGTAATCATTAAACCTCAAAACAAAATAAAGTATAGGGAGTATGAATGAATATAACTTCTAACTTTCCGCGGAGAAATTTCCCCGCTTAAGAAATCGTGTATTGGCAGATGTAAGCATCACTATATGAGGCAAAAATGCCTCGCTGGCATTGCTTAAAACCCAAGCGGGGAAATTTCCCCGCGATAATTGAATTGATAAACTTGAATACTGAAAAAATATTACTTAGTACATGCCATGTTTAATTTCACTGGGGCAATGTCAATACCAACAAAACTTGTTCGAACCTGTTTGCCGGGGAAATTTCCCCAGGAGGTGGAAAGCTTTTCATACTTCACCCTCGACATTAAAATGTAATTGCTTTTACATTAAATTCGATGACAGTTTTTAAGAACTGCTTTGGGGAAATTTCCCCGCGTGAGTTTTGGACAAATTTTCATCAGATAATTTGTTGAAAATCAAATGAGTGGAGAAATTTCCCCACAAAAGATCTGGACAAAATTTTCAGATGCTGACAAAGGTGTGTGGGGGAAATTTCTCCACTAGCCAAGTAGTATTTGAAAAGAATTATACAGAAGATTTTTCGAAGACATGCAAATATATGTATATAAATATTGATATACGTCGACAATTCTGATTCAAAGTTTGATGGCATAATTTTCAAAGAGCAACAGGAAATATAAATTGTCTAAAGCATATTTTACTTACCTTGGAATTATTGGAAATATATAAACACACAATATGACGCTCTTTGAGATAATGAAACATAACGAGGAATTAGTTATCAAAAGTATGCTTGAATTTACAAATATAAATAAACATAATCCATGGATTTTGTAACTTGTTGGCGAATTTAATCTTAAAAAAACATGGGGTTAAAATATTCTTCTAAGCTTCTGACATAGAAATAGAATGATAAGAGTATAGTGTATATTATATAATATAATAAATAAAAGTGGAGGATAATGATGCATTACATATCTTTGGTTTTCTAAAATGATAATTTTATCATAAGGACTGAGAAAGTATAATTGGTTTTGTGTGTTTTATATTGTAGATAATATATCTATGGCCATAGTAAACTTGCAATAGTCTTTCGGAAGAGTTTCTTTTACCTTTTAATGTAAATGTCAAGAAAGACACTGACGAAAAATGAGGCGTATTAAGTTTGCAGTTGCCAGGGCATTATGTACCATAAATAATCAATGCAAATTATTGATGATAATATCAAATACATGAGAGCGTTTTGACAACTTCAGAACATTAGAGTTTCCTTGATTATATCTTAACATTAACAAGCCACCTGTTTAATATTTTTTTAAACTATAAATGACATATTATTTGCTAAGAAATCTAAGTTGTCTTAATTTTCCAGGTTGTCCAGTGTAAACTTTTAGTCCTCTTTACAGATAAACAACCATGAGATTTTATTGAAGAACCAGTCATACTAACCCGAAATCTGTGATAAAAAGTATGGGTCACCATGCTTGATTTTCAACAACTGAGGGCAAAGTTTGCTCATTTTCAGCACATTATTCACATAAATTAAAATAGAATGCACCGGGAAAATATGGAAGGACAGTTTTCAACTTAAGACAAATGAACCTTATATCCATGAGAATTTCAATATTTTTGTAACTTGATAGTTTATCATGTGATCAATTCGTTACAGCGAAAAAATAAATACGTTAGCATCGTGGTTAGCATACATTTAACGGAAAAAGTTTACAAAGTTTCCGTGATAAACATTATTTTAGGGAAAAGGGATTTAATTCGAGGCAAAGTGGAGTAATTATAACTTTTCATAATAGTGAATTTATTATGACGTCACAAAGGAAAACATGTAAAATGACTGCTCCGGCCAAACAATCAAACCACACCCGTATTCGACTCTATTTTTCAAATGCATGATTGCATTGCGCAGCCAAACAGTGTCTATCTACCTTAAAACGTTGAATCAATGTTAGTAAATTAATATCAAATCAATTATGTCCAAGTTTTATAATTTTTCTAAAAAATATTTGGACATGCAGTTACTTACCTAGATGCAGATACTTGTATTTCCTATTAGGCTGGTAGAGATTAACACAAGAAGAAAGTTTCAGCACTTATTCGAGCAATGACCAGTGGTAACAAGTCAATTCTACATCACTACATAGCCATTTTTCGATAAAATGCTTCTGCTCACGATCCAATCTAGCTGTGTTGCATATCTGTATACAACAATATAAATTTGCATTAATTTTAAAACAAATGTGGTCCATAAGGAA